>CM030189.1:16518056-16520380 GCA_017639675.1 Aplochiton taeniatus
CCTGGGTAAACGTCGATCTGTAAATCTGGTGTAGTGTGTCTCAGTATTCTTGCCAGATTAGAGTCTCCCAGAATACACCATTTCTTATTAACCGTAAGATCCCACTCCTCCATTTTCCTTTTGGTGGAGAGGTGTTTTATCGGTTTATAGATTGCAGGTGAAGGGACCGGCACTGTCTCCATAAGGGGTTCGGGTGGGAGGCTAATTTCTGCCTCTTCCCAAGGGACCGGACCTAAGCACAAGACCCGTTCCGACTGAGTTACTCCGGGCTCCCCAATCTGTAAACCCACGACCCCCGCCCGGCTTGTCCCCTGCGTCTCGACCCATTGCTGCACATGTGTGAGGGGAGGGTCCCGATTGGCTTCCTCCTTAGTATGTGCACTTGTGTTTTCCACATGGATCAATACAAGTGGGGATGACTGAACCTGCGGCTCATGGATAAGCGGCAGGGTGATAGTCTGTGGCCCACTCAGGTGCGGGTCAATCTGGAGGAGTTCGGTGTGGTCCTCCAAATAGGCCACACTCGGGTTTGTTTTTCTGAGGTCTTGTGTTTTAACCCTTCCATTTCTTTTTCTATTTCTGGGTGATCTGGGGGGGAGCCCGGTGGAGGACAGCGGAGCGATCAATGTGGCCACCGGTGAGGCAGCGTCCGCCCTGCAAGGTAATGGCGGAAAATGTGCATCACCAGTAACGATCGTCCGATCCCCCCCATCATTCCGTGGTCCATCTCCCAGGGCTTCCAACAAGGCTTTCACCTTTTGAATTGGACCCTGCATATGTTTTTTGGTATATTTTTTTTGGTACCACTTCTCAGCCACTGTTAGGGCTGAGCGCCAGTCCTCTATCATCATCCCAATTACCGTTTCACTGTCCCGATCAATGAGCAGCTCATAATGGTCTTGGAGGATCAGCTGTGTGGTGTAGGCCCAATTCTTGGCATTACCCTCCAAAAGTGTCCTAGTTTGAGGTGTTACATATGCTGGTTTAACCACCTCCGAGAGGAAATTTGTGAGTCTGGAAAAGGTCGGGGGTTGGTTCTCCCTATGTATGGAGACCATCTCCAGATGATGATAAGAGCGCATCAGGTCAAATATTTTCCTGACCAGTGCAGTGAATTTTTTATATTCAGGGGTGCCCCTATTCTGCGCTTCCCCCTGATCAATGTGCCGCTGTCCACTTGTGTGCCCTTGTTTTTGTGTGTTTCCCTCCCTTTTAGTGGTCCCCCTGTGTCTCTCGCCGGAGGCCCAATGTCTCGGAGCATCCTTGACATTGTGTGAGGTAAGTTGTGAGACCTTGGTCCCACTTTTCCAAAAATTAACATCATTCCCTGGTATTTGGGAATGTGTTTGATTAGGTGTAAACCTATTGTGTACATAGGGCTTTCTGTAAAGCCGCTGCTGGGTAGCCCGAGATTCAGCATACCCACGAAAGTAGGGCTCACTGTAATTTGTTTTTTCATGAGCCCAGGGCTGGCGTCTGTAAAGACCTTTAACCTCATGCCTGGGTCTTAGAAAGTGAGTCTGAGGCTCCCGTCTGTCATATTCGACGTGATGGTTGTAATATTCGTGGGACTGGGGAATATTTCTCCCCTGTCCTGAATATGGTCGACTGAATTGGACCATTTTAGTTTGTTTTGAAAAAATTATAATTTTTTTGTTTTTTTTGTTGTTTTGTTTTTTTTATATTTTTTTAAACTTTTTTTTGAAAAAGGCAAGTCCGTTGCAACGTTTCGGTTTGTATTAAACCTTCATCAGGCAGACTTGCCAGAAAAAGAAACTCCTATTTTTCAATTACTCTCGAGCTTACTAAGTCTTCCAACTCCGACTCTCCTTCTGGAACTGAGAGCAGTTGGCTCCCTCCACTGATTTTCTACTGCGAGGAAGCCCCGCCCACTTCTCCTTCGAAAAATGCGTCTCTGAGGAGTGTGAGTAACTGGAGATTTTTTTTGAAAAGATGCTGGAATTTAAAGGAGCTTTCCGTTTCCCTTAAGAAAAAGGGGAAACATACAACTATAGAAAACATATATATATATATACTTTTTTTTGTAATTTTAATGTTTTAATTTTTTTTATAGTTTTTTTAAAAAAAAATTTTTTAACGAATATTATTTTTGTTCTATCGAAGGGTGGTGACTAGGGCGACGATAGATGGCACTGGCTGGATTAGGTTTAGAGTTAGGGTATAGGGTTTGGGTTAGGGTTAGGGAATAGGGTTAAGGTTAGGGTTTATGGGAAGAGTTGGGTTAAGGTTAGGGTTAGGGTTAGAGTTAGGGTTAGGGGTTATGGTTAGAGTTAGGGATAGAGGTTAGGGTTAGAGTTTTAGGG
>CM030190.1:7500-50000 GCA_017639675.1 Aplochiton taeniatus
CTTACGACCATACAAGATTATTGCGGCATATAGACGCAACCAGAACTTACAGGACAACTTGGTTAGCTCTAAGTTTTCGGAACAATATCACTCCCATATCACCCTCACCAGCTCACGGTATGCACTTCAGGAATAGGTTATCCATTTTTTATCCGTACAGTCAGAAACAAATTATTCCCATTAACCCACCGGATTTTTCCACCCAAAACATTATATATGCCATCACCTGTGACACATGTAAAAAAACATACATTGGAGAAACCTCATCCTCCATGGAAGTTCGACTAAAACAACATTTGTATACAATTAAAAAAGCAAGATTACAAACAGTACTAGTTCAACATTTTTTATTACACTCAGTGTCTCACCTCATTATTTCTGGCCTGCAGGGGAACGGAGAGTGGTCGAGGACTGTCAGACAGGGGAGGGAACGGTTTTGGATTGCGCAACTAGGGACAATAGCACCGAACGGATTAAATGAAAAATATTAACTTCCATTTTTTATTCGGAACCTAGGAGCGATCCAGTCCCACCTATTAGAGAGCAGTTTCATGTTTTAAATTGGTTTAAATATATATATATATATTTTTTTAAATTGGTTTTATTATTGGTTCAGGTTTTTTATTTTTGGGGGGGTTGTTGATGTTGCATGTTTTATTTACATTGTTTTATCAGCCATTTTATGAATTACTAAAGTATTTTATCATAAGCACTTACCTTTTACTGCTCTCTGAGAAGTGTAGCACCAGCCTTGACCTGTCTGCGGGGAGGGGGGGGGGGGTTAGAGGGAGGAGAGATACAGGCCAGAGCACAATGAGTCTGAACCGAGACCTTTTAAACTTGTTTTTTAATAAAACCTAACCTTGCCAGTGCCGTGTTGTCTTCTCTCTGTCTCCTTTTCCCTCAAGGTGGATCCTCCCCGACAATCCCCAGCCCAAGCACTTAGGAAGCCTTGTATTTCTTATTACTTCTTAGTCTGTTTTATTACCTCTTAGTATTTTGTATTACTTCTTATCATTTTAGTATTCTTTTAATTTACAAACAGTAAATTAACACAATCCCTAGCTCGAGCACTTAGGAAGCCTTGTATTTTTTATTACTTCTTAGTCTCTTTTATTACTTCTTAGTATTTTGTATTACTTCTTATCATTTTAGTATTCTTTTAATTTACAAACAGTAAATCAACACAATCCCTAGCTCGTACACTTAGGAAGCCTTCTATTTTTTATTATTTCTTAGTCTCTTTTATTACTTCTTAGTATATTTTATTACTTCTTATCATTTTAGTATTCTTTTAATTTACCAACAGACATTGCAACTGAAAAATAACACAAAATTCACCTCTAAGGGGTACTCACCTTTAATGCATTACATAGATTGAAATCCCTTCTTGACACAATACTTACCATTATACAAAAGCTATTAATCCTTCTCCCATTAATTCTTATCTGGTATATTTCTTTTGTTGATTTTTTAATATGATTTTTTTTATTAGATTATTTTTTCCCTGCCATATTTAAAGATTTCTGTTTTTCTTTTCTCCCCTCCCCCTTGGACCTTGTCACCCTTTCCCAGAGCCAATCAGAACATTATATTCACCAGGTACAATTAGGAATACAACAATAGGGACAGAGTTAAGAGTAGGCGGGTTAGTAATTGGCTCCGAGCCCCAACCAATAGGGTTGGAGGACTCAGAGCCCCAGCCCCAGACAGGAAATGGAATAATTTTCCCCTCCCCTCTGGGGCACATAAGAAACACGATGGCTCTCAAACAAATTATCCCTCTGATGAAGCAACACCGATTTGCGAAACGTCAGGGAAAAACTTCTGTGTAGGGCTGTGTGGCATTGATATTTTATTGATTTACTGACCCTAGAAACTTTTCTTGGCGGTCAATTTTTTAATGCACAACTTTTTTTAATGATATTTAATAAAGATTTGGCTTTTAACAAGTACAGGAGGAGTTCGACGGCACAAATAAAGAATTAACTCTGCTTTGGAGATCACCAGAGAAAGAAGGTCACCCAATCGAAGGAGGACTACAAACTACGGGAACTTGCAGCGCTGCGGGTTCTCCTACCATCCCTGTGGACCTACTACCTTGGAAACCTTCTTCCGGAAAAAAGGAAACCTTTCGGAGGAGGAAAAGGACTAAAGGCGTTATCTCCGTCTAATTGACATTTTTTCATTTTATTTGTTTTATTTGGCTTTTTGTGGAAAAAATATTAAAAAACATTATAAAAACGAAGAAAAATACTTGCCTTCTTTGAAATTAGCTGGCACACCTGAAATCCTCCATTTTTTTGTGTGAGGAGAGGAATTGGCGCCACCTTTTGGAGTACTTCCCTCTGAGACGGACAGGTGGAGTGCACCATAGCAAACCTGGGACAGCCATTGGACAAAACTACACCAGATATTGGGTGGTAAGAGCCCTCACTGGGCAGCATTCACATTGAAGGAAATACTGCTACCCAGTTATCTGTCTTGTTATTTGCCTTTTCTAAAATGTACCGGTTTGGTTATAATTATGCTGGGCAGCCCTGGACAGGAGGAGAGAGAGCTTGGGGTAGATATAGGGACAGTCAAGGACCCCAGTATGGTAGGCCTATGATTAGACCTCTGCTGGATATCCATAACAATTACAATAATCAGGGAGCACATAGGGGACATTGGAACAATTCAGAAACTTACAGAAACTACTCACAATCTCATAGAAATCATTCAGAACCACTTAGATATAATGGTAGAGGTAGAAATCAGGGGCACCTGGGGAGGGATATTAGACCTAGGCCAACGGAGAGGGAAGCTAATAACATACCCAATGATGAAACTCGACAGTTGGCGAAATCCTATTTTAAACTCATTCAAGCCATTCACCACTTAGAAATTGCGAACAAGGCTGTTAAATATAAAACATTTCCGATAGGTATGACCAGACAAGTGAATAAATTATCCGATTTTATCAAACCTGCCTCTCCTTCTGAGATCACCAAATTGAAAATTACAGAAATAACTGAACACTGGTTATTTGAGGTGATGAGAACTTTACAGGGACACTATGAAACCACAATTGAAAATGGAATAGAGATATTAGGAAAGAAAAATGATTGGGCTAGAGAAATAGCAATTGGATGGGCTAAGAAACGATACAGAGATAGGTTAGAGGAAAATACACTGTCTACCTTAGAAACCCTTACCAATCGGTTAAAAGAAAAACAAACCATCGTACAATTAGCACCAGCAGCTCACAACGAGGGAGATGACTCGACACCAAGGGTACTGACACCCCCTCCAAACCTCGAGGCGATCTTGCCAACAGATTCTAAATCACCTACATCCATAACTTGTGTGCACCCGTTTGACCCAGTAGGCACAGGAGAGAGTTTGTTGAGTTTAGCTTTTCCGCCCCTTCCTAAGCGCCGTTCCAGATCTTTGTCTCTGAAAAGGAGAAAATTAGAAAATATAGATTTTGCCCCGGTGCTGACTGACAGATCAGACACCGGGGCCCAGCAAAGTTTAGCGGCCAACGCCGATGGTAAAACATGGGCTGAAATTACCCGTGCATCGGCAGCAACGAAGGGAGTTGGATCCGCTAGCCGGACTTGCCCAATAGAGGCCAAGAATATTCTACCCGTTTCCCGAAAAAGGGATTCCTTGATAGAAGAGGATTGTCTTCGAGCAGAGTCAGGATTATTATTATTAAAAAAAACCATAACTACTGAGGCACAACTGAATTCAAGCAAAAGTACAATTGTTGCATTGAAACCTATTGATAACAAAGAGCCGCTTAGATCAAATGCCATTAGATCAAATGTTGCAGTCCTAGGCTCAGATGAGATCAGTAATTCTCCAATTCCTCCACCAGATGGCGCCATGAGCCGGGACCCGTCTTCCACTGGGCAAAACATAACGGGCGAAATGATGAAACAGCAAATTGAAGGGAGAATTCCTTATAATGCTGAGTCTGAGCCTCCCAAAGTTAACCAAGTACCTGGTGGGGACGGGTGCCGTAGGGATAGTGCAGCACGCACGGTAGAAACAGAATCTTACCCTACTTACCACAAAGCAAGACCACAAAAGAAGGTAGAGGACTGGCAAATTAGACCGCAAAAACCCATTCTTTTTATAGGGGACTCTAATTTGAATAGGATTCCTCCCTTCCAGAATAACAACATACAGGTGGACAGCTACCCCGGGGCAACAATTTACCATCTCACGAGGGTACTGGCAAAAACACCGGAGTGCCCGAAAGTGGAAAAAGTGATTATTTCTGTTGGTATTAACAATAAAGACTCAAACCCTAGACAAACCTCCACAAAACAACTAATGTCCTTATTTAAATTAGCGGAGAAAGTATTCCCTAATGCATCTATTAAAATCCCAGTTCTGAATTATTCCACTTACCTTAGTGAGACACAAAAATATAATCTGAAATTTATGAACGCGTTTATCTGTACTCACCTCAATTTCCTCCTGGAAATACCCCATGATAGTTTCTTCACAGAACCGGATAACACCCACTGGACAACAACAACAGCCAATCTCATCTTCGAGCATTGGTGCGACCAACTAAAAATACTCTAAGAGACCCAAGGAGACAGGGAAAGGAGCAGAGACACGATCTCCAAGAACAGGATCAAGTAGGAGGGGGAGGACAGACATATGATGACACAAGAGATTCAATTCTTAATGACTTACCCCACAATACAAAACAAACATATAGTAGTGTTTTAAATTTATCGAAATATTTTAAATTGACCCTACCACAATCGAAAGTTTTGGAGAGGGGACTTTCTTTTATACCGAGACCACGACCCCCTAATAAAGGGGAATTATGGAAAGATACGCATAGCTACCATAGACGGCTTAAACTTCTGGATTATTTTAACTTTGAAAAGAAAGATCATTTTGAGGATTTTATATTTACATCCATATGGGAGCCGAAGTTGGAGCACATTAGTAAGGACGTTCAAATTTTAATTAAAACGGATCAACGTATATTGGCAGGTTTCAGGTTTCAAACTGATTTTATGGATAATTTAGAGAGGGAGGAAAGGAAAGCAATTACTGAGCTCAAAAATAATAAAGATATCGTCATCAAACCGGCAGACAAAGGTTCTAAAATCGTGATCATGGATAAATTCCAGTACGCTTTGGAGGCCAACAGACAATTACGAAATAAAAAATATTATAAAGAAATGACAGAGAGCATCCAAATACAAACGAAGGAAAAAGTCAAACTTATTGTACAGTCACTTTATTACAAACAATTTATTTCTGCCAAACAAAAACGATTCTTATTAGCCCCTGACAATCCTCGACCACGTAGATTTTATTTATTACCAAAAATACACAAGGATCCCGACAGCTGGACAATAGCACACCAAATTCCACCAGGAAGACCAATAGTCTCAGATTGCGATAGCGAGACATATAACATATCCAAATACATTGACAGTTTTCTCAATCCTTTATCCACTCGGCACCCCACTTACCTTAAGGACACTTACGATTTTCTGGAAAAAATTAAAAACATCTCTGTTCCCTCCACGGCGTTTTTGTTTACAATAGATATCGACAGTCTATATACAAATATTAATACACCCATAGGTCTACAGACAATAAGACATTTACTAAAACAATATCCGGATCCGAGGAGACCTGACATAGAGCTATTACAGCTGCTCGAAGTTAGTCTGACCCACAACCAGTTTATGTTTGATGACAAATATTACTTACAAATAGAAGGAACGGCCATGGGTCATCGTTATGCACCCTCTTATGCGAACTTGTACATGTCAGAATGGGAGAAGGGAGCCCTAGCTAAATGCCCATTAAAACCATTTATATTTTATAGATTTTTAGATGACATCATAGGAATATGGACCTATGATCGCAAGGCTTTTAATTCTTTTATTGACATTCTGAATACTCACCATGCATCTATTAAATTGAAATTTGAAATAGACTCTGAACAAGTGAATTTTTTAGATACAACAGTTTATTTTAAAGTAGCTAACGATAGGGAAAAGATCTTACTTACCAAAGTCTATTTTAAAACCACAGATACACATTCACTTCTACACAAACACAGCTATCATCCACGACACACGTTTAAAGGTATAGTTAAATCACAGATTATCCGTTTTTTTAGACTTTCATCTGAAGAGATACATTTTCAGCAGGCAATTAGTATATTATTTCAGGCACTCCGCAGACGCGGGTATAGCAAACGTTTTTTGAGGCAGGTTAAAAATGACACCCTTAGAGAATTGTCACCTGACCTATGCCCTGCACTTTGTAACCAAGGGAGGTCGATAGGTAACCCCTCTGTGGACCTTTACCCTAATCCCAACCCGAGCGCCACCCTTAACCCCAATTATAACCCTAACCCAGACCCTAACCCTAACCCCAACCTTAACCCCATACCCTACCCTGACCCTAACCCTAACCCTAACCTTAACCCCATCCCTAACCTCAACCCTAACCCTAACCCCAACCCTAACCCTAACCCTAACCCCATCCCCTACCCTGACCCTAACCCTAACCCCAACCCTTACCCTAACCCTAACCTTAACCCCATCCCTGACCTCAACCCTAACCCCAACCTTAACCTTAACCCTAACCCTGACCTTAACCCTAAGCCCATCCCTGACCTTAACCCCAACCCTAACCTTAACCCTAACCCCAACCCTAACCCCAACCTTAACCCTGACCCTAACCTTAACCCCAACCCTTACCCTAACCCTAACCTTAACCCCATCCCTGACCTCAACCCTAACCCTAACCTTAACCCTAACCCTGACCTCAACCCTAACCCCATCCCTGACCTTAACCCCAACCCCATCCCTGACCCTAACCCCATTCCTGACCCTAACCCCATCCCCAACCCTAAGGGCGATGCTGGCCCTAATCCTAACCCCAAAGCTGGGACTTGCCGCAACTCCCTGGTCCCCTTGGTTACCACTTATTCACATGTAACTGCACCTTTAATCAGACAATATGAAAACACAATGTTGAAAACCCAAGACAGATACCCTCCCTTACGACCATACAAGATTATTGCGGCATACAGACGCAACCAGAACTTACAGGACAACTTGGTTAGCTCTATGTTTAGGAACAATATCACTCCCATATCACCCTCACCAGCTCACGGTATGCACTTCAGGAATAGGTTATCCATTTTTAATCCGTACAGTCGGAAACAAATCATTCCCATTAACCCACCGGATTTTTCCACCCAAAACATTATATATGCCATCACCTGTGACACATGCAAAAAAACATACATTGGAGAAACCTCATCATCCATGGAAGTTCGACTAAAACAACATTTGTATACAATTAAAAAAGCAAGATTACAAACAGTACTAGTTCAACATTTTTTATTACACTCAGTGTCTCACCTCATTATTTCTGGCCTGCAGGGGAACGGAGAGTGGTCGAGGACTGTCAGACAGGGGAGGGAACGGTTTTGGATTGCGCAACTAGGGACAATAGCACCAAACGGATTAAATGAAAAATATTAACTTCCATTTTTTATTCGGAACCTAGGAGCGATCCAGTCCCACCTATTAGAGAGCAGTTTCATGTTTTAAATTGGTTTAAATATTTTTTTAAATTGGTTATTATTATTGGTTTAGGTTTTTTTATTTTTTTGGGGGGGGGTTGTTGATGTTGCATGTTTTATTTACATTTGTTTTATCAGCCATTTTATGAATTACTAAAGTATTTTATCATAGCACTTACCTTTTACTGCTCTCTGAGAAGTGTACCACCAGCCTTGACCTGTCTGCGGGGAGGGGGGGAGGGGTTAGAGGGAGGAGAGATACAGGCCAGAGCACAATGAGTCTGAACCAAGACCTTTTAAACTTGTTTTTTAATAAAACCTAACCCTAACCCTAACCCCCCCCCCCCCTAACCCTAACCCCCCCTAACCCTAACCCTAACCCCCCCTAACCCTAACCCTAACCCCTAATCCTAACACTCTAACCCTAATCACCCTAACCCCAACCCTAACCCTAAGTCTACCTCCTAGCTCTAGACCTAATACAGAAAGAATTAATACAAATTTTGAAGGAACTGGTTGTATGCAATGTGACGTCAATGAGTTTGATGTGGATTCAGATTGCTTAGTGTTTCAAGCAAATACTTCATTCAGCTTGGCTGGATGTCTGTCCATTGGGCCTAACATGGCTTAACCTCTTGTTACATACAATTGCATTTTCTAACAAACTGTTAACAGAGGCTAAGAAAATATTAGCACTTGGATAACTCAGGAAAAACACTTGATAAAATCGTGATTGGTTGATTAAAAGTCTGATAAATAGTAAAAACCCTAGTTTGATAAATGCAAACGTATTTAGGATCAACTATGCAATTACATTGAAACAGACTATTTTCTTACAAAGTCTTTTCAGCAAAGTGTTCTCAAACATTAAGTCATTGTTTTAAAATGGATCAGAAGCCGTTCTAAATTAATTTTAGTTAGATGAAGGAACAAGGCTTAACATTATCCAATAAAACTGCTTATAAAAATTCTAAAATCTATTTGAAAACTGTATTGTACACAAAGCTCATAATTGTGGATAATTCAACAGCTGGAATTAGACAATGACCAGAAGTCACCATTGTAGATTTAATATGAATAGATAATCAAAATTACAAGCAAACAACCAATCGTGCTCTGTCCATATCTACATTTCTAACAAATTGACCAAATATGGACCAAATCTTACATTTTCAAATGTAACATTTTTCTGTCTTAAAATAACACCGCAATTTATTTTCCATGGGAATTCTGTTTGTTGTCACCCTAATGTTGTCAGGAGTGAAATCTACAACTGATTTAGAACTCATTAAGGTTGTGTCCTGATGAATAGGTATATAAAACATTATTATAATTACAACTGTGTCCTTATCAATAGGTAAATATTACATTATTATGATTACCACTGTGGCCTGATCAATGGATAAATATAACATTATTATGATTACCACTGTGGCCTGATCAATAGGTAAATATAACATTATTATGATTACCACTGTGGCCTGATCAATAGGTAAATATAACATTATTATGATTACCACTGTGCTCTTTCCGATCAGTAAATATGACAAAGAAAATGACTACATGGTAAAAATTAAGAACATTCTGACAAATTAAGACATCATTGAAAATTAATGTTAATAAATGATATTGTAGCAAGCTTAAATAATTTTACAAGCATCTTACAAAGCATTTCTTAAAGTACTGTGCAGATGAAATTTCCAGAGCCAACAAACCAAACTAAAAAGGTTTAATTTGATGGTACTGGTTGCCTTTTTCCCTATCCCCACCCACACTTACCAACTGCGTTGTCATGTTTTTACTGTGCGTGTTAGTTTAGAAAACGTACCTAGAAGAACAAAAGTTTTTAAAGTAACATGTAAATAACCTTCCTTGTGTCTAAAGTCCCACCCAATATTATGGAAGAGGTCTGGTGTTTGTCCTAAGAATGAATACCTGGATTAGACTGCTGTATCAACAGCCATGCAACAAATACGAAACATTGGAGTCCAAACAGCAAAAACTCAAGAAGGAGCACTGCAGTCTAAAGTGAAATGTGATTTGTTGTCTTCAGCATAATGAGGGAGGTGCATCATGGATCACTGACGAATAGAGAGTGGTGTTCAGACTATAGACTCTCTGAGAGGGAGGGGCATCATGGATCACTGACCAACAGGAAGCATGTATTTAGTGGTGTTCAGACTATAGACTCTCTGAGGTCTTCATCCCTCAGGCAGGGAGGGATGATGAAGGGAGGGGCATCATGTATCACTGACCAATTAACTCTTTTCTCAACCTTCCACTCTTCCTCTTCTTTCTCTTTGTTCACCCACCTCCTCCTCGTCTCCCTGTGCTGTCTCCAGGGCCTTGTGTGTTTGGAGCTCCTCTGTAGCCTGTGTCTCCTATATGAGCAGGTTGGGGTTTGTGTGTCCCCTGATGAGGCGCTGAAATCAAACAGCAGGGGGTTACAGCAGTGTGAGAGGGCGGGCTGCGTCCTGGTGAAGCTTAACATCTCCGAGGGCCACTGGAGGACCGTGGAACAATCTCGACTGACCACAGAGTAGAACCCATGGCTGCCCTGCTGCCAACCCTCCACCCCCTCTTCCTCCCTCTCCTTATTTTCTCTCTCCTTTTCTACCCCTGATTGGATCTCCTCTAGGTTCTCTTTAGCAAGCTTTCCTGTGTCCTCCTCTGTTATCTCCTGTTGATATGTCTCCAGGAGGACAGCCCCACTGTGGTTCTCTCTCTGGGCAATGTCCAGGATTACAGCCCCACTGTGGTTCTCTCTCTGGGTGGTGTCCAGGATTACAGCCCCACTGTGATTCTTTCTCTGGGTGGTGTCCAGGATTACAGCCGCACTGTAGTTCTCTCTCTGGGTGGTGTCCAGGATTACAGCCCCACTGTGGTTCTTTCTCTGGGTGGTGTCCAGGATTACAGCCTCACTGTGGTTCTCTCTCTGGGTGGTGTCCAGGATTACAGCCCCACTGTGGTTCTCTCTCTGGGTGGTGTCCAGGCTCTCAGAAAAAAAAAGGCAAATACATAACTCAGGATACGAAGACAGCCTCGATCTTTGAACATGATCAGCGTCCATTGAGGGCCTCTGCCCCGGACTCTCAGCCCAGCCCTCCCCCTGCCCTGGACTAACACCCAGACCCTCCCAACTATGATCTGGACTAACACCCTGACCCTGACCTTGCCCCCTCTGATCTGGACTAACACCCTGACCCTCCCCCCCCTGCCCTGGACTAACACCCGGGCCATCCCCCCTCTGATCTGGACTAACACCCGGGCCATCCCCCCTCTGATCTGGACTCCCATCCCCTGGTTGCCCCCTCTCATTGAGCTTCTTTGAGCTGAGTTCCTCCAGGCTCTCGTTGAAGGCCGCTGCTGAGGCCTCCAGCCTCCGGTTGGTTCTCCTGGGCAGAGTGAAGGAGATGAGGCCCCTGCACCCGCAGGTCTGCCTCCACAGCTTGGTGGAGGGGGGACAAAGGCTGGGGTGGGATTGGGAGGCAAGGTCACGTTTAGGACCCTCTGTGGCCCCGCCCTCCACTGTCACTGTGGTCGACTTGAACTTTGGACCACTTCCTGGGGCACTAAAAGCAGAAGAGAAAGAAACATACAAATGTTATTTATCTTCCAAGAAAACCGCTATATTTAGCATTTTTGTTTTGACATATTAGCAATACATTTCTTCTGATTGTATATTGTAATGTCTATGGGGAAATGAAAAAATCGTTTTTCAGATCAGTCCTCTTGAAGTATCAATATTCAACATTCCTTTTGTCTGCAACCGGGAACGATCTCCCGTGAAACTGTGACAAGTTTCTTTTCGGTACAAGGAAGTGCATCACTAAATCAGGAAGAAATTTATTTGGATGTCTTATGTAGCCTACTTGTTGATCATGATAGGCAGTGAAATTAAAACATACATTTAAAGTAAAGACATGTTTGTTGACTGTCCTAGATGCAGACATGCAGGGTACAAATATTCACTTTACATGAAATGGGATAATGTCTGTTTATTAAATTAAAACAAGGTGGCATTTATTGTCTCTCCACATCCACTGGATTTCTAGCACAGTCAGTAAACGGTGACCAAAGACTAGCTGGTTTCTCCTGGGGGAAAGTGATGCTGAGCAGGGCCAGCGTAGCGTTGCCTGTGGCTCTGTAAGATACTACTGTGTGAGCTTGTTTCCACTATCGATGGCATTTATAGGCTTGCTAAAAGTTACAACACCGTTAGAAAAGCACTCATAGATCATTTATGTAATGAATAAATACCTGCTAATCCATTTACATTTCAAATTCTAAACAAGGTATTGTTACTACCACAGAACCATTTTCTGCCTATGTGCTAAGGTATACCTGACATAGAGCAACATCCTGCCTATGTGCTAATTTTTTGCTGACACAGATCCACTTCTTGCCTACGTGCTAATGTAATGTACAAGTCATCTTAACGTTACATTAAGGATGGGTATAGATCTGCTGTGACCTTAGAAAGACAAAGTGAGAGGGCACCTTAAATACATCTTAGGATAACTCTTGGTAAATATAGGTAGGTACTGTGGAAAAGAATGGTCAGGTGTTCTGAGTTCAACACGGAAATCTGGTGGGGATAGGCTGAACTTTACCATGTGATGTCTCGGCTCCTGTCAGCCAATTGGTGCAGGCTAAGTGCTCTGTTCCGCCTCCTAGTGGCTCTGCGGCCCTTCAATCTAATGTTACGCAAGAACTCTCTCTGATGCAGCTCCTTCAGCCTCTGTAAAGAACACACGCACACGCACACGCACACACACACACACACACACACACACACACACGCACACGCACACACACACACAGAGTTAGCTATATTATTTACAATGCTCTCTCACAGAATACTAAAGCCTGACCAGGCAGACAGTGCTGTTTGTGGGTCAGGGTTAGTGTCATGTTAATGTAATCTTTGCTGAGAGACTATGTAGTATTGTGGAGCTGGCTGTTGATCAATAAATAAGGAGAGTGGGGTAATAGAGACAGAGAGTGGGGGAAGGGGTAAAAGAGAAAGAGAGAGAGAGGGGGGTAAAAGAGAAAGAGAGAGAGAAGGGGGGTAAAAGAGAGAGAGAGAGGGGGGGTAAAAGAGAGAGACAGAGAGAGAGAGAGGGTGGGGGTGTAAAAGAGAAAGAGAGAGAGGGGGGTAAAAGAGAAAGAGAGAGAGGGTGGGGGTGTAAAAGAGAGAAAGAGAGGGGGGGTAAAAGAGAGAGAGAGAGAGAGAGGGGGGGTAAAAGAGAGAGAGCAAGAGAGGGGTAAAAGAGAAAGAGAGAGAGAGCGAGAGAGAGTGGGGGCTAAAAAAGAGAGAGCGCAAGAGAGAGGGGGGGGGGGGCGTATTTTACATATGTTAACCTAACTAACTAACTAATGTGACCTAACTTCAAGAGAGAGGGGGGGGGGGGGGGTATTTTACATATGTTAACCTAACTAACTAACTAACTAATGTGACCTAACTTCAAGAGAGAGGGGGGGGGGGCGTATTTTACATATGTTAACCTAACTAACTAACTAACTAACTAACTAATCTGACCTAACTTCAAGAGAGAGGGGGGGGGGGGCGTATTTTACATGTGTTATTCAAAATCTGACCTAACTTCGAGAGGGGGGGGGGGGGGGGGGGGGGGGGCGTTTTTTACATATGTTATTCAAAATCTGACCTAACTTCACGTTACTTGGTCAAGTTTACTATTCATTTTATACTATGCTTCTCCATGTTTCGCCCATGGACGTTAGACAGGCTGTCACAGTGAATTTTGTGGCAGTTAGTATGGGTGTCATGTTTACCTTTCTGTGGGCGTGGTCGTAGGAGTTTGTGTGGTTGTCAAACTCGTGGTGTCTCAGATACTGTTTGTCACAAAGACCACAGTAGAACAAAGACCTGAGTTCAGACAAGGACGCCCCGGCATCCCCCGACGGCAACTAAGGACAGAGACATTTAAAAAGCAGCCATTTTGAATGCAGATGAACTCAGATTGCTTCATGAGTAATGTTTACTAGGACTCACAACAAAGGAGGTTGTTCACATTTCCACAAACTTTTGATATACACACACACATACATACATACACATGCACACACACACACAGAGAACTTCACCCAAACACACACACCTACTGACTGAGACAACTTCACCCAAACACACACACCTACTGACTGAGACAACTTACCACACACGTACGCATGTACGCACACACGCACACTGACTGAGAAAACTTCACTTAGACCCACACACACACTGAATAAGACAACTTCACTCTCACACACTGACCAGGCTCTACACACACACACCTATCTGGCTATGAATACACACACACACACACACACACACACACACACACTGACACATTCTGAGTGAGACAACTTCCCTTAGACACACAAACACACATACTGAGTGAGACAACTTCACTTAGACACACACACATACTGAGTGAGACAACTTTACTTACACACACATCCTGAATGAGACAACTTCACCTAAACACACTCATACTCACTACTGACTGAGACAACTTCACCCAAACACACACACACTGAATGTGACAACTTCACACACACACTTCACCTAAACACGCTCATACTCACTACTGACTGAGACAACTTCACCCAAACACACACACAGAATGTGACAACTTCACACACACACACACACACACACACACACACACACACACGGTAACTAAGGGAAGAAGTGCTTGAGAGAACCAGAGAATCAGCCTCCCGTAGGTCAGTCAGATCAGGCAGTCAGCCGGATGGGGCAGCTGCCCCCTACTTCTTTTCTCACAGACTGCTATGTGACTATGGAAGTGGAAAAGTATGTGTATTAATGAGGTGGATTAGACTTTTTCTATGGAATTGAATTGTTATGTGGCCGTGGGAATAAGGTGCAACAAAGTTGCTACTTCTGCATAATTTAGCGGTTTAATCAAAACTTTACTAGCATTACAAATTGATACCTTGGTTAAATAATTTAGATAGAGAGATAAAAAGCCAGCACATTTATTTGCATTTATTTGCACAAAAATGTACAGGCCTTGTATATGGGATAGGCTTCTGTTTGGGACAGGCCTTTAATGCCATTTTGACAAAACTATTTCTATACAAAAAGTGTAAAAACTAGGCTGTTCATTTAAACCAGTGAACAGTGTTGTGTTTACAGACATTACCCTCCCTCACCAGGAGGCTCTAAGAAACTGAAAAAATAGAGACGAAAAATAATGTATTCTTCCGTTGCAAGTGTGCTTGTAAATTAAATTACTTCACAGTTATTCGTCCCCTTTCATTCACACAAAAAAAATCCAGGAAATCACATTGCAGGATTTTTTAAGAATTTATTTGTAAATTATGGTGGAAAATAAGTATTTGGTCACCCACAAACAAGCAAGATTTCTGGCTCTCACAGACCTGTAACTTCTTCTTTAAGAAGCTCCTCTGTCCTCCACTCGTTGCCTGTATTAATGGAACCTGTTTGACCTCGTTATCTGTATAAAAGACACCTGTCCACAGCCTCAAACAGTCAGACTCCAAACTCAACCATGGCCAAGACCAAAGAGCTGTCGAAGGACACCGGGAAGAAAATTGTAGACCAGCACCAGGCTGGGAAGAGTGAATCTGCAATAGGCAAGCAGGTTGGTGTGAATAGATCAACTGTGGGAGCAATTGTAAGAAAATGGAAGACATACAAGACCATTGATAATCTCCCTTGATCTGGGGCCCCACGCAAGATCTCATCCCGTGGGGTCAAAATGATCATGAGAGCGGTGAGCAAAAAGCCCAGAACTACACGGAGGGACCTGATGAATGACCTGCAGAGAGCTGGGACCAAAGTAACAAAGGCTACCATCAGTAACACACTACGCCGAGAGGGACTCAAATCCTGCAGTGCCAGGCGTGTCCCCCTGCTTAAGCCAGTACATGTCCAGGCCCGTCTGAAGTTTGCCAGAGAGCATATGGATGATCCAGAAGAGGAGAGAATATCATGTGGTCAGATGAAACCAAAATAGAACTTTTTGGTAAAAACTCAACTCGTCGTGTTTGGACAAAGAAGAATGCTGAGTTGCATCCCAAGAACACCATACCTACTGTGAAGCATGGGGGTGGAAACATCATGCTTTGGGGCTGTTTCACTGCAAAGGGGACAGGACGACTGATCCATGTTAAGGGAAGAATGAACGGGGCCATGTATCGTGAGATTTTAAGCCAAAACCTCCTTCCATCAGTGAGAGCATTGAAGATGGAACGTGGCTGGGTCTTCCAGCATGACAATGACAATGATCCGTAAAAAAAATGTCAAGGTCCTGGAGTGGCCTAGCCAGTTTCCAGACCTCAACTCCATAGAAAATTTGTGGAGGGAATTGAAAGTCCGTGTTGCCCAGCGACAGCCCCAAAACATGACTGCTTTAGAGGAGATCTGCATGGAGGAATGGGCCAAAATACCAGCTACAGTGTGTGCAAACCTGGTGAAGACTTACAGGAAACGTTTGACCTCTGTCATTGCCAACAAAGGTTATGTTACAAAGTATTGAGTTGAACTTTTGTTATTGACCAAATACTTATTTTCCACCATCATTTACAAATAAATTCTTTAAAAATCCTACAATGTGGTTTCCTGGATTTTTTTAAAATTATTTTTGTCTCTCATAGTTGAAGTGTACCTATGATGAAAATTACAGACCTCTCTCATCTTTCTAAATAGGAGAACTTGCACAATCAGTGGCTGACTAAATACTTTTTTGCCCCACTGTATATATATTTATATATATATACATATATATATATATATATATATATATATATATATATATATATATAATAAAGAATCTCTGTCCACGCACGCACGCACACACACACACTTAATACAGCAATCAAAGATTAGTGTTTCTATTGTGTAAGATATTCTAAAGATAACTTTATTCCCTTTCTCCCTGATCAAAGCAGCTTGCATTGCCCTTCAGGTACAATGTATCATTGAATGATTTAGCCTATCTTATCTATACAAGGAGAATTACTCAACCACAACCAGTAAAGCAAGTTAGTCAGCCAGAAAGCTAAACCAGTCAGTCAGTCAGTCAGCCAGCCAGCCAGCCATGCAGCCAGCCAGCCAGCGTTCCTATGTTTGGCTGAAGATAACTGAAGCAATGCTTCAATTGCTTTGGGGGGCATTGAATGCTGATTGGGCTTAGATATAATCTGTGAATGCTGATTGGGTTTAGATATAATCTGTGAGTGCTGATTAGGATTAGATATAATCTGTGAGTGCTGATTGGGAAAGTGGGTTGGATTGTATTTAATCTGATTAAGTGTACACTCAGCAGAGCCATCTGCTCGAATTGAACCAATGTCACTGATCAACACTGCAACAACATGCCTTCTGTAGCAAACACAGTCTGAGACAGTTTTTCCCTTCTAACATTCCCTATTTGTGCTTTGCAACATTACATTTCATAGTTTTAATTTATCGCTTCATACATCTAGGATTCCACAACCATTATTTATTTATTTATTTAAATGTTAATCATGAGTCTGCCGTGTTTTGTGTTAGTATCTTGGATCTTCACACTCCTGCTCCGTCATTTCACCAAATGTTAACTTGATTTCCACTCTGTGTTCCTCTATGTCTACTGCCTTCCTCTCTTCTCTTCTTCCTCCCTCTTTTCCTTTCTCTCTCTTCTCCTTTCTCTCTCTTCTTCTGCCTCCTTTTTTCTTACCCTCCTTCTCTCTCCACTCCTCTCTCCCTTTTTCTTTCTCATCACCCCCCCCCCCCCCCCCCCCCCTCCATTCACCAAGTGTTACTATTGACTGCTGTTCAGTCGGTTCCTAACTCGTTCTCTCTCTCTCTCTCTCTCTCTCTCTGTTCCATTTATGTGAATATCAACCGTTCTACGTGCCCTCTTGCCATGTATGGAACCCTACCAATACTACTCATTAGGTTATGCAGAATAATAACAGTGTCCTGGTAGGTAAGTGATTAGGGTCAGGGGTCAGGGTAAGTGGTTAGGGTTAGGAGTTAGGGTAAGTGATTAGGGTTGGGGTTGGGGTTAGGGTAAGGGATTAGGGTTAGGAGTTAGGGTAAGGGGTTAGGAGTTAGGGTAAGGGTAAGTGGTTAGGGGTTAGGGTTAGGGTTAAGGTTAAGTGATTAGGGTTAGGAGTTAGGGTAAGGGGTTAGGGTAAGTGATTAGGGTTCAGGTTAGGGTAAGTGATTAGGGTTAGGAGTTAGGGTAGGTGTTAGGGGTAAGGGTAAGTGATTAGGGTTAGGGGTTAGAAACAAAACAACCCAAAACAACCCAGCACCAAACATCATCATCGACGGCTTCCCTGTCCCCTTTTCTTCCCAAGTGAAAAGCCTCGGTGTCTTTCTGGACGGCTCCCTCTCATTCGCACCACACATTAAAAACATCACCCGGGCTGCCTTCTTGCATCTTAGGAACATTTCTAAACTCCGCCCATCTTTGTCCCAATCCAGCACTGAAATCTTGGTTCACTCATTTGTCACATCCCAGATTGACTACTGCAACGCACTCCTAACTGGACTTCCCATCAAACTCCTCAACAGGATCCAAATAATTCAGAACTCTGCTGCCCGGATCATCACCCGCACCAGTTCATCCAACCACATCACCCCCATTCTAATTCAACTTCACTGGCTTCCTGTGCGCTACCGGATTGATTTTACAAACCTTCTGCTCACCTACAAAGCTCCCCACAATCTAGCCCCCATCTACATCACTGACCTCCTTCAGGACTACACCCCCCCCCCCCCCGCACCCTCCGCTCTTCCTCTGTTAGACTTCTCACCACGCCCAGCTCACACCTCAGCACCATGGGTGCTCGAGCGTTCAGCTTCTCGGCTCTGAGACTTTGGAACTCCCTACCATTATATATCCGTCTATCTGATTCCATAACGTTATTCAAAACCCACCTGTTCAATCTGGCGTATTCCCTCTAAATGTACACTATTGTGTCTAGGTCCGTTACTATCACACTGTCTGTCTTATTTGTTTGTTTTTAACCTCGTCATCAAGTGAAGTCCATTCTTTTAATTTGACTGCATTGTTTTACTATTCCCTTTAGCGTTTTTTAACTTGCCGTTTAATGTTGTTTTATGCCCTGTAAGGTGTCAATGGGTGTCATGAAAGGCGCCCAAAATAAAAAGTATTATTATTATTATTATTAGGATAAGAGATTAAGGTACCTTACTAGCCAGCGGACCCTTGAACACCCCCTTGATGCGGCGCAGATGACTGTGGTTCGGATGACTGTGGTTCAGGTGACTGTGGTTCAGGTGACTGTGGTTGAAGTGGCTGTGGTTCAGTTGACTGTGGTTCAGGTGGCTGTGGCTCGGTTGACTGTGGTTCAGGTGGCTGTGGTTCGGTTGACTGTGGTTCAGGTGGCTGTGGCTCGGTTGACTGTGGTTGAGGTGACTGTGGTTCGGTTGACTGTGGTTCGGTTGACTGTGGTTGAGGTGACTGTGGTTCGGTTGACTGTGGTTCGGATGACTGTGGTTCGGTTGACTGTGGTTCAGGTGACTGTGGTTCAGATGACTGTGGTTGAGGTGGCTGTGGTTCAGGTGACTGTGGTTGAGGTGGCTGTGGTTCAGGTGACTGTGGTTCAGGTGACTGCGGTTCAGATGACTGCGGTTCAGATGACTGTGGTTCAGGTGACTGTGGTTGACGTGGCTGTGGTTTGGTTGACTGTGGCTCGGCTGAGAGGAGCTGATGACAATGTAGTAACACGCCATCTCTGTTATCTCTGTCTACCTTAGAAGAAAACTACAGTTACAGACCCTTATGATGAACTTCACATGCCTAGAAAGCAGAACAATCACATATCCTAACATGTTCATATATCAAAATGTGTTCACATATTGTAACATATTCACTAATCATAACATGCTCATATATTGTAACATTTCCACATGCACTCACCAAAGACTTTATTAGGAACACTACTAATACTGGGTAGTGTCTCCCTTTGCTCCCAAAACACCCTCAATTCTTCGTGGCATTGATTCTACAAGATGTTGGAAACATTCCTTTAAGATTCCAGTCCATGTGGACATGATTGCATGATTGTGTCATGCAACTCCTGCAGATTTTCCAGGAGCACTTTCAAGCTATGAATCTCCTCTTCTACAACGTCCCAAAGGTGTTTTATTGGAATGAGATCCCGTGACTGGGAAGGCCACTGAAGAACACTGAACTCATTGTCATGTCCATGAAACCAGGAAGAGACGACTTTCGCTTTGCTCCTCCTCCTTATCTCTGAGGGCTCCTCCTCCTCTCTGAGGGCTCCTCCTCCTCTCTGAGGGCTCCTCCTCTTCTCTGAGGGCTCCTCCTCCTCTCTCAGGGCTCCTCCTCTTCTCTTAGGGCTCCTTCTCCCCCTACTCCTCTCTGGTCTCCTCCTCCTTCTCTCTCAGGTCAACTCCTCTCTCAGGTTTCCTCCTCCTCCTCCACTCTGGAGTCTCCTCCTCCTACTCCTCCTCTCTCAGGGCTCCTCCTCCTCTCTCAGGCTCCTCCTCGTACTCCTCCTCTCTCAGGGCTCCTCCTCCTCTCTCAGGGCTCCTCCTCCTCCTCTCTCAGGGCTGCTCCTCCTCTCTCAGGTCTCCTCCTACTCCTCCTCTCTCAGGGTTCCTCCTCTCTCAGGTCTCCTCCTCCTCCTCTTTCAGGTCTCCTCCAACTCTCTCAGGGCTCCTCTTCTTTCAGGTCTCCTCCTGCTCTCTCAGCTGTTAGACCAGCTGCCCTTTTCTCTCTTCCTCTCTGTGCGCAGTGTGTGTGTGTCTCAGCACAGTGTGAGAGCTCCTCTGTGTAGCAGCCTCTTTAGTGTCACAGCGAGCAGTGGAGCACCATGTTATAGTGTTTGCGGTTGCCGGTCAGCAGCTCTGAGCCAATCAAGTTTTGCAGCTGTCAAACACCAACCTGATTCACTGACTCAGCCATGCTCCCCAGCCAATCAGCACGCAGCTTCTTCTAACACACGCGCACATATACTTTCCCCAACTAGAACACACACACACACACACACACACACACTTTGCTCCACTAACACACTCACGCTCTTTCCCCCACTAACACACACACATTTTCTCCCTAACACACTCACTTTCTCCTTCACCAACTCTCTACATTATTGTCCCTTTTCTCTTTCTGTGCTCGTGACAATCCTTTCTCTATCTTTCTCCTATATGCTTTGAACTTATCCCCATTGGCTGTCAGCTATGGCTAAATGCTCACAAACATTATATCTTACAACACATGCATTGAACATTCAATCACCAGTTGCGTTAAAAGGTTGCAACTAGAAATACGTTCGCACTTCCCCCTGTAAAAATCCGTAACCGGTCATTTTCAATCCTCAGCATTACATTGGCCACTAGCCACTATCATTGCTTTAGCCACCAACCACTAGCATTACAATAGCCACAAACCACTAGCATTGCATTAGAATCGAACCACTTCTATTACATTAGCCACCAACCACCAGCATTGCATTTGAAATGAACCACTTCCATTGCATTAGTCACCAGCCACTAGCATTACATTAGAAACAAACCACAAGCATTGCATTAGTCCCCAACCACTAATGTTTATGGTTTCCGGAGGTACACATTTTTTTTTTTTAAAACATACGTGCATATAAATGAACGTCAATCTATCCTTGCATTTAGCCAGTAAAAGACAAAATCATCTGTATATTTTCAAACCTGAGAAAGAGGTAGTGTCGTGGATCTTTAGATGGAGAGAGAGAGATAGTACAAAGAGAAAGATAATACAGGGAGAGAGAGAGAGAGTACAGAGAGAAAGATAATACAGGGAGAGAGAGAGAGAGTACAGAGAGAAAGATAATACAGAGAGAGAGAGAGAGAGATAGTACAGAGAAAGATAGTACAGAGAAAGTTAGTACAGAGAAAAAGAGAGATTGTGTCGATAGAAAGAGAGATAGTACAGAGAGAAAGATAATGCAGAGAGAGAGAACAGAGAGAAAGATAATACAGAGAGAGAGAACGGAGAGAAAGAGAGAGAGAACAGAGAGAAAGACAGATAGTACAGAGAGAAAGATAATACAGAGAGACAGTACAAATACCAAAACTGGTCGTCATGACATACTTAGATAAACTACAAAACAAGACCCTTGACAGTACAGTAGAGGAGATTGTTTCAGCTCAGGCTGTTGGCAGCAAACCGTTTCGAAAAAACGACAAGGGTTACAAAAGAGGAATGTAGTAGAAGAGGAAGAGAGAACTACTGGCAGACCACTGCCTCAGGTAGAGGATGCTAAAGTAAGGTGCCTTGGGGATTTGTATACTGCAAACAAAGAGAAAGAGAGATAGTACAGAGAGAAAGTTAGTACAGAGAGAGATAGTACAGAGAGAAAGTTAGTACAGAGAGAAAGATAATACAGAGAACAGAGAAAGAGAGATAGTACAGAGAGAAAGATAATGCAGAGACAGTACAGAGAGAAAGAGAGATAGTACAGAGAGAAAGTTAGTACAGAGAGAGATAGTACAGAGAGAAAGAGAGCTAGTACAGAGACAAAGATAATACAGAGAGACAGTACAGAGAGAAAGAGAGATAGTACAGAGAGAAACATAGTACAGAGAGAAAGAGAGATAGTACAGAGAGAAAGATAGCATAGATAGATAATACAGAGAGAGATAGTACAGAGAGATAGATAGAATAGATAGATAGCACAGAGATAGATAGCATAGAGAGATGGCACACAGAGAGAGATAGCACAGTGAGAGAGATAGCATAGATAGATAATACAGAGAGAGATAGCATAGATAAATAATACAGAGAGATAGATAGTACAGAGAGATAGATAGCATAGATAGATAGTACAGAGATAGATAGCGTAGATAGATAGTACAGAGAGAGATAGCATAGATAGATAATACAGAGAGATAGATAGCATAGATAGATAATACAGAGAGATAATACAGAGAGATAGATAGCATAGATAGATAATACAGAGATAGTACAGAGAGAGAGATAGCATAGATAGATAATACAGAGAGAGATAGCATAGATAGATAATACAGCGAGAGATAGTACAGAGAGATAGATAGCATAGATAGATAATACAGAGAGAGATAGCATAGAAAAGATAGTACAGAGAGATAGATAGCATAGATAGATAGCACAGAGAGAGAAATAGTAAGAAAAATTAAATAATAATAAAGCCAACACAGGTTTGTGGAAATTTGTGCACTTGAAAGTACACAGAATATGGTGTTATAATATCCATTATGCCTTAAATCCATGTTGAGCACTCTAAAAAACAATATTTAGAAAGGATTTGGGTTGAAAGCATTACATCACACGGTTTTCAAGTGGGCACCTTCCATCCCGGATGTTTGGTTAAAGGGCCCTTAATTTAAGATTTGGAATATTTCTTTGTTTAGCATTGTTTGATCACTCATAGGGATTGTACCAACAACAAAGTTAAATCTGTGCCTTGTGTGTTTTCTCTAGTTCTGCTCTGACAAGACATCTATCCTATTTCACAAGCTCTCATGAATTGCAGCGATTTGTAACATAGAAAATAGGGAACCAATCACTGCTACACAAAAATGTGCATGGTTCTGAACGTTACTAAATCCCCAACCAATAACCAATAACAATAACAATACCAGCTAATAACACACATCAGCTAATGAATATGAATGAGCAATGTGCGTCAACTGATAACTTGTGGGCGTTCACCACTGAAAACAGCTTGTGAGTTGGAAGGGAAGAGAGAGGCACATTAAAATATTCAATAAAAAATATAATATTACATTTCTTTGTGTTGAAATATTTTTTTATGTGATTCATAGACACTAAGGAATCAGACAAAAATGCAGGGTTGTCTACATTATGAGCCCATTAAATTGAACCTACAACACCTCTAAAAGGCTTAATGGTGAGCAATGACGTCTCAAGAGTCATAATAATAATAATAATAATAACTTTAATTTAAGAACACCTTTCTAAAACCAAAGGACACTTTACAAGGCATATTAAACTCAGACAATTAAAACAAGGACGCAACAATAATAAGGGTTAGGTGGAGCTAAAGGCCTGGCAGAATAAGTATGTTTTAACTAGTTTTTTAAAAGTGTCCAGGGACTCTGCATTTCGGATCTCACGGGGAGAGAGTTCCAAATGGTGGAGGCAGCCATGCTGAATGCTCTGTCCCCATAAGTCATGTACATCTATACCCGATCTTGGCACGGCAGATAATTAAAATGAAACTAAAGAATTTATTAAGCTGTGTAATATCCCTACTCTACCTGACGGTTATTCTCACTCGCTCGCACACGCACACGTACACAAAAAAAAACACCTGCTTAAGTCTGCAGACTAGGAAATACACAAACAAAAACACACACACACACACACAAGAACACCAGCTAAGGCCTCCATGGGAGAGGATCTCCTTTAAACAGGGAGCGGACTACAGATCTCCTTCTGTCAGGGAGAGGACTACAGATCTCCTTTTGTCAGGGAGAGGACTACAGATCTCCTTCAAACAGGGAGAGGACTACAGATCTCCTTCAAACAGGGAGAGGACTACAGATTTCCTTCTGTGGTGTTGTGGGAAGCCCAAGAGGAGTGTGTTTGGGAAAGGGGCGACCTTGACATGGCAACAGAGTTCATCTTATATCCCATCACTCATCTCCTGCTATTTATTTGATCTCTCCTCTCCTCTCCTCTCCTCTCCTCTCCTCTCCTCTCCTGGCAGTAACAGATGTGGTCAGCCAGTCAGCCAAATGTGTTTGTGTGTATGGTGTGTGTGTGTGTGTGTGTGTGTGTGTGTGTGTATATCAATGACCTCCGGGTGTGTTTCCACTTGTTTCTGGTATTTCAGCAAATGTCAGAAAGCCATTTCTCTGCCCACTTATTTCTCTGGAGATCTAGATCAACCTCCCGACAATGTAGAAGAGCATTTACCACACACACACTCACACACACGACCCCATGCCCCCAAAAACAAGAACATCCACACCTCCACATCCACACACACACACACACACACACAGATACACACCTCCGCCCAACACATACAGACACATACACACAACCACACTCTCACTCTCACACAGAAAGTCACACACACACACACACACACACACACACACACACACAAACACACACACACACACACACACATAAAGTCACTGTCTCTCTCTCTCTCTCTCTCTCTCTCTCTCACACAGACAAAGTCACAGACACACATAGTCAGACACTCACACACACATAGTCAGACACACTCACACAGACTTGAACTGAGTTCCTCCTGTTTCCCCAGCTGTCGGTCTCTTCCTTGTGGTACAGATTGGTTTACAGACACAAACAGCAATGTCAAGACCTAGACCATCACATTACAGCGCACAGAGAGAGAGAGAGAGAGAACACGAGTTAGGAACAGACTGAACAGCAGTCAATAGTAACACTTGGTGAATGGAGGGGGGGTGGGGGGGGGGGGGAGTGAGAAAGACCAAGGGAGAGAGGGGTGGAGAGAGAAGGAGGGTAAGAAAAAAGGAGGCCGAAGAAGAGAGAGAAAGGAGAGGAGAGAGGAAGAAGAAGAGAGAGAAAGAAGAGAAGAGAGGAAGGAGGAGAGAGGAAGGAGGAGAGAGAAAGAAGAGAGGAGAGGAAGGAGAGGAGAGAGAGGAAGAAGAGAGGAGAGGAAGGAGAGGGAAGAGAGGAAGGAGGAGAGAGGAAGGAGGAGAGAGAAAGAAGAGAAGAGAGGAAGGAGAGGAGAGAGAGGAGGAAGAGAAGAGAGGAAGGAGGAGAGAGGAAGGAGGAGAGAGAAAAAGGAGAGAAGAGAGGAAGGAGAGAGAAGAAGGAGAGGAAGAAGAAGAGGAGAGAGAGGAAGAAGAGAAGAGAGGAAGACTTTTGTCTCTCTGGGGTTTCAGTCCAAACATTCCCCAAAGCACTGTCCAACATTAAAACATTGAATTACTTTAAATTACATTGAACTACCTGAACGTACATTAAACTTCAGTAATCTCCCTGATATTACAGTAGAGTATTCTACCTAAAATTACATTACATCACACTTCTTAATATTACCTTACAGTACTCTACCTAAAATGATATTATACTGCCCTATTTTATATTACATTACATAACTCTACCTAAAATTAAATCCCCCATCCTACTTACAGTTTTTCTCAATTGCTTTGGCATAATTCTCAAAACATTTCTAAAGTTCTCCGCTCTGAAGATAATATTCTGCATTGGTTGACTCACACATTGTAAGAACACACATATGATGGAGAGGAAAACGATTCAACTGAGAAGAAACAATCTATTTTGATCACAAAGACATATACAACCAATAATTGTTCTCTAACTACCAGCCTGGTCATTCTCTAACTACCAGCCTGGTCATTCTCTCTAACTACCAGCCTGGTCATTCTCTCTAACCAGCCTGGTCATTCTCTAACTACCAGCCTGGTCATTCTCTAACTACCAGCCTGGTCATTCTCTAACTACCAGCCTGGTCATTCTCTAACTACCAGCCTGGTCATTCTCTAACTACCAGCCTGGTCATTCTCTAACTACCAGCCTGGTCATTCTCTCTAAGCAGCCTGGTCATTCTCTAACTACCAGCCTGGTCATTCTCTAACTAAGTTTTAAATAGTTAAAGATTTAATATGAAATATAGGGAGGGCAGTGCTATCTCCAACAATGTGAATGTGAATTAAATGTCAATGTGAAGACCTGACAGTTTGTATTCTAACTGTAGACAACTGTGAGGGTTCTAGGCACAAATGTACAGCACACCAAGGGTTGCAGGCAACTTTCGCCGTTTTATTGGGTCGCAAACACAAAGTTTCCAAGGATGGGCTGCGTGGCGCTGGTTCTGGTTCCCAGGCATCCGCCTCTCACTCCACCATATCTCCCGCCGTCATCCTCCTACTGCAATGAAAACAGACACCTTTTATATCAGTCCTCTGACCAATCACCAGATTGAACACACCTGTTACAGCCTGATGCCCTGTCAGAGGAACACTTCCTCACCACCACGGCCCTTCAGCGCCCTCTACTGGACGGATGTCCGCACAGCCCTCACAACAACATCATATGCAAATGAGTGAGTGAGTGAATGAGTGAGTGAGTGAGTGAGAGTGTGTGTAGCTGCTTTGAGACTAATGAGATGGCTATTGATCCGCTGATCTATGGAGTGATGTAGGCCTCAGAGGAGAAATACATTCACTCTGTTTAGATGGGAGGAAGGAGAAAGAGGTGAGGGAGAGGAGAGATGAAGCAGAGGAGGGAGAAGAGAGATGAAGAGGAGGGAGAGGAAAGATGAAGAAGAGGACGGACAGGAAAGATGACGAAGATGAGGGAGAGATGACGAAGATGAGGGAGAGGAGAGATGACGAAGGTAAAGGAAAGAACTGATAGATAAGGAGAAGGAACAGAGGAGACGGACAAAAAGAGAGAGGAGGAGATGGAGTGAGAATAAACCCTGAATAAGCAGGATTTTAATGAGCTGATGGATACGCCATATCTCTCCCTCTTGCATGAGAGTGTGCGTGTGTATCTTTGTCTATCTGTTGAGAGTGTGTGTGTGTGTGTCATTACAGAAGGATATAAACCAGCAGGACAGCTTGGTCAGCAGAAAGCATGAATAGGCTCTCATTAAGAGGTATTTCTAAAACTGACAATATTATTATTCATTCAAGCTGTTCTTCTGCCTGGGGGGTGGAGGAAGGACAAGAGAGAGAGAGAGAGAGAGAGAGAGAGAGAGAAGGAGGGGGAGTGAGAAGGAGGGGGAGAGAGAGAGAGAGAGAGAGAGAGAGAGAGAGAGAGAGAGAGAGAGAGAGAAGGAGGGGGAGTGAGAAGGAGGGGGAGAGAGAGAGAGAGAGAAGGAGGGGGAGTGAGAAGGAGGGGGAGAGAGAGACCCTAGTAATTAAACTCTGTGGGTGCACGCCTGCCTGTCTATTTTAGTGTCTGCATTTCTCTTCATGCCTAGACACTCCTAACCCTAAGATAACCCTAGGACAGGAATAATTGTACCCTAACCCTACGATAACCCTAGGACAGGAATAAATGTGCCCTCACAATAAGATAACCCAAGGACAGGAATAAATGTGCCCTAACCCTAAGATAACCCTAGGACAAGAATAAATGTACCCTAACCCTAAGATAACCCTAGGATAGGAATAAATGTGCCCTCACAATAAGATAACCCAAGGACAGGAATAAATGTGCCCTAACCCTAAGATAACCCTAGGACAGGAATAAATGTACCCTAACCCTAAGACAGGAATAAATGACAAATCTATTTAGGATTCTTGTGACACACCCTGCCCCTCTATTGCACACGCATGCACGCGCACCCGCACGCGTGCACACCGCAGGAGGTAGAGTATAGAATACACAATAAAGGGACATTAAAACACACACGCACGCACGCACGCACGCACGCACGCACGCACGCACGCACGCACACACACACAGATCTGGCTACGAACACACACACACACTCTGATCTGACTATGAACACACACACACAGATCTGACTATGAACACACACACACACTCTGATCTGACTATGAATACACACACACACACACACAGATCTGACTATGAACACACACTCATCTGACTATGAACACACACACACACACACACACACACACACACACACACACACACACACACACCTGGCTCTGAACACTGTGACAATGCGCACCTACACACTCACCTAACCCCGTCTAAACCTTTTCCCTCGACAACAAAACTACCATCCAGTGTTCGCCAGTTGCTCACGGGGGTGCACACCAGGAGAACGACTGAGTGTACACTGACATTCATTTTGAAATGAACTCTGTTCTGTTCGCCCCAAGCTTATCATTACAGGGCACCTACACTCAGGTTGTAAACAGACGATGGGACTTCAAGAAACCAAACGGAGTGCTTCAGTTCCAACACTTGTTTGATTGTGCAGCTGTGGTGCGCAATCATGGTGGAACGTGCTATTTGGTGGGGGGAGTCAGGATGTAGAATGTGTTGGTGTCATTAGGCTGACATACCTACTTTTTATGCTAGAAAAGAGTATTACGATTAAAATGTGAATGTGTAACCAAGTATGCAGGGGTGTAGGGTACATTTCCTAGCTTTGTTTAGACTTTAGACCTGAAGTAGACTTGGGTTGAGCCAAGGGGATATTAGCGCATATAAGGTGAGATTTTTAGGCTCAGTCAGGGAGTCCTGAGCCCGGGGAGTCACCAGTATCCCATGGTAAATTGTAGGCCTGTATTTCATTTTTGTCATTTGTGTCTCTATTTGAAAATGTCAAGGTAAACCGGTGAAGTATTTTTGTTGTTTAAAAGTAAAACATATATCATTTTGTCTGTCCACAGAGTAACTCGGACTTGTTGTGACTTATGTTGATTGGTGAATAAACCACATTGCATCTGACCCTAATGTGTGCTTGCCATCATTTGTTGAGAAGGCCTGGTTAGTAGATGGCCAGACCAGACTTTTAGTTACGCCAGGTGGCTAACGTTACCTTCACCAAGAAGTAGGTGTGACAGTTGGTGGCATCGGGGGGGATGCCAAGCCGCAGGGGTTAGGGTTATGGTTAGGGGTTGTCAGGCATGACCGCAGTCGAGCAGGTCTGGGTTCCGCTCTCAGCATCGAGCAGGTCTGGGTTACGCTCTCAGCATCAAGGAGGTCTGGGTTCCGCTCTCAGCAGGCCAAACAGGAGGAGCCAAAGGACAGCTGGGAAACGGATGAAGAGGGAACGTTGGGGTTTGAGACTGAGAAAACTGACCTGGCTCTGAACGCACACACACACCTATCTGGCTCTGAACACGAACACACACACTGATCTGACTATGAACACACACACACACACACTGATCTGGCTCTGAACACACACACACTGATCTGACTATGAACACACACACACACACACTGATCTGGCTCTGAACACGAACACACACACCTATCTGGCTCTGAACACGAACACACACACTGATCTGGCTCTGAACACACACACACTGATCTGACTATGAACACACACACACACACACTGATCTGGCTCTGAACACGAACACACACACCTATCTGGCTCTGAACACGAACACACACACTGATCTGGCTCTGAACACACACACACACACACACACACTGATCTGGCTCTGAACACTGAACACACACACACACACACACTGATCTGACTATGAACACACACACACACACACACTGACCTGGCTCTGAACGCACACACACACACACCTATCTGGCTATGAACACGAACACACACACTGATCTGGCTCTGAACACACACTGATCTGGCTCTGAACACACACACTGATCTGACTATGAACACACACACACACACACTGATCTGACTATGAACACACACACACACACACTGATCTGACTATGAACACACACGGCTCTGAACACACACTGGTGTGGCTATGATTCACCTGATGTCAGATTAAATCAAACACAAACAGACCGTTCTGTGTAGAAGTGTAAGTGGAGCAGTTATCGCTGGAGGAGCTCTGAAACCAAATTATGCAAAGTTAGAATGCCACTGGAAGTCATAGAGAACGTTAGGCCCAAGGCTTTTCGCTTTTCGCTTTTCCTCTCTCTCTCTCTCTCTCTCTCTCTCTCTCTGTAGCGGAGAGGAGAGGATGAGGAGGTTTCAGTAGCAGAGAGGAGAGGATGAGGAGTTTCAGTAGGAGAGAGGAGAGGATGAGGAGGTTTCAGTAGCAGAGAGGAGAGGATGAGGAGGTTTCAGTAGGAGAGAGGAGAGGATGAGGAGGTTTCAGTAGGAGAGAGGAGAGGATGAGGAGGTTTCAGTAGGAGAGAGGAGAGGATGAGGAGGTTTCAGTAGCAGAGAGGAGAGGATGAGGAGGTGAAAGTAGAAAAGAGGAGAGGATGAGGAGGTGAAAGTAGCAGAGAGGAGGATAAGGAGGTGAAAGTAGGAGAGAGGAGGATGAGGAGGTGAAAGTAGGAGAGAGGAGGATGAGGAGGTGAAAGTAGGAGAGAGGATGAGGAGGGGAGAACAGGATAACAGAGGAAATAAGTTGTTTCAAATAGTCATTAGAATTATAGTGAATGTACTCTCCTGATTCCTGAGTCATCAGTATAATACAAACAACTGTACAAAGCTGGGGCAGTTATATATGAACATTGATGGTTCTGTTATCCTGTTAGATATACACATTGATGATTCTGTTATCAGGGTTATATATGAACATTGATGGTTCTGTTATCCTGTTAGATATGAACATTGATGGTTCTGTTATCCGGTTAGATATGAACATTGATGGTTCTGTTCTACACTCAGGGTGATCTTTGACCATTCCCTCTCATTTGAACCTCACATCGCAGAATCACAAGTTCAGCTTTATCCCTCTTCAGAAATATTTCTCGCCTTTGACCCATCCTCACTGCTTGCAGAGACCCTTGTTCAAACATTTGGACTATGACAATGCCGTCCTCTGTGGACTATGACAATGTTGTTCTCTGTGGACTATGACAATGCCTTTCTCTGTGGACGATGACAATGCTGTTCTCTGTGGACGATGACAATGCTGTTCTCTGTGGACTATGACAATGCCTTTCTCTGTGGACGATGACAATGCTGTTCTCTGTGGACGATGACAATGCTGTTCTCTGTGGACAATGACAGTGCTTTCTCTGTGGACAATGACAATGCTGTTCTCTGTGGACAATGACAGTGCTTTCTCTGTGGACAATGACAATGCTGTTCTCTGTGGACAATGACAGTGCTTTCTCTGTGGACAATGACAATGCTGTTTTCTGTGGACGATGACAATGCTGTTCTCTGTGGACTATGGCTATTTTGTTCTCTGTGGACAATGATAATGCTGTTCTCTGTGGATAATGACAATGCTTTCTCTGTGGACAATGACAATGCTGTTCTCTGTGGACAATGACAATGCTGTTCTCTGTGGACTATGGCTATTTTGTTCTCTGTGGACTATGACAATGCTGTTCTCTATGGACTTCCAGTCAGATCAATAAACAGACTCCGGTAAGACAAAATTCGTACTGATAACCTGAAGTGTGTGTGTGATTCACCTGGAGTGTGTGTGTGTGCGCTTCACCTGGAGAGTGTGTGTGTGTGTGTGTGTGTGTGTGTGTGTGTGTGCACGATTCACCTGGAGTGTGTGTGTGTGTGTGTGTGTGTGTGTGGTTCACCTGGGGTGTGAGTGGCTGCCTCCTGGGGGAAATGACCCCCCCCCCCGCCTGCCATCAGCAGAGAGGCCTGCTGACTCAGACACACACACACACACGGCTTAAGAGAGGTCAAAGCTTTTAGAATCAGGAGGACATTGGTTGGACAGGACAGCTGACTCGACCACAGACCAGGACACACACACACACACACACACACACACACACACACACACACACACACACACACACACACACACACACACACACCTGGCGTGTTTCTGACGCGGAGGCACACTACAGAACTGTGAGTGTGTGTTTTTTAACAGAGTATGGTTTGGCTATGTGTGAGAGTGGGTGTGTGCACACCGTGCCACAGCGACATCACATTCTGTTCCCCTGAATGCCACTCTAAGGCACCCTCTCACTCTCTCTATTGTATGGATTCCAGTAAGCAGATATGGCATCCTCCAGCAGCCATCTGTAGCGCCTGTACCCCCCCACCCCCCAAACACACAGCTCTCTCCCCTGAGAACACAGCTCAACTAGCGCAAATCAAAGCTGGCTGCTGGCCTACACCCCTCTTCATCCCTCCATATTTCCTCTCTTCATCTTCCATCCTCCCCTTCTCCCTCCCAATAATGTAGACAACTCTCTCCCACGATTTTTTTCTCACTATTCGCCTAATCCCTTCATTCCTCACATCATTCCAAAGCAGATATATAGAGAGAGAGAGCGAGAGAGAGAGAGAGAGAGAGAGAGAGAGAGCGAGAGAACGAGGTAGAGGCAGCTGGCAGTCAGAGGTTTAGAGAGAGAGAGACCAATATATGCGACCAATATATGCCCCAGCATTAGCTAGTCAATCTTAAAAGAATATAATCTAAGCCATGATTATGAATGAACATAATAATAATAAATAACCAGGTAAGTCAACATGAGGTGAGGGTCTGTTCTTTAGAAGGTCATTTTAAAACAAGTAAGAAAGATAGTAAATATTACACAAACACACACAGTTCTATATGTGTGTGTGTGTGTGTGTGTGGCAGGACACATTCAGGGACAGTGGTGGTCTCAGGACATCAATACTGGGGCTTGATACAAACACATTCTTTTGATAGGATTGGTGCACACCACAGCAGGTATCTACCCAGTGTAAGGAAAAAGGAGACCTCGCCATCTTGTGGCGGCTTGCTGTCATTACTTGTACTAATGTTGTGATCCATGGCGCGAACTCACACCTCTAGTCAAAGCTACTATCAGCAGATCTCCGCACTAAAATGATCTTCATTCATGTTTATGTCAATCTACTCCATGGTGATATAAACACTTTCATCCCAGCTAATTATTAGTGATGCTGAAGGGCAGGACATCACCCACGGTTCAGATGAGGATGTTCAGTGTTCACATATTTATCAAATGTGGATCAGAGCATGAGCTTTGATACATCACCTCTAGGGATTCAATCAGGTGCTTCTGCAGCAGTGTTAGGGTGTGACCGTTGACCCCTCACCTCTACAGCGGACAGGTGTTTCACCACTGCCCATCCAGCTCGGCGCCTGTTTGATTGGTCATCTGACCAGGGGAACCCAGGGGCTGATGGTGATCCAGAACTTTATGGCTCCAATATTTACTACCATTGATATCATAAACAAACTTATCAAAAATATACAATATTCATATAAAAATGATAGAAACTGTTCAAAAGCATACAACTTTATTTAACAGACCATGAACACCAATGTGATCCAAAAACAGATTTGCTAAAAAGGAGAGGACAAGACTGTAGGCATTATGTGTGACCTATCCCCATGTGCTTTTTAAACAACCATAATCATCAAACCACACACACAAAGTTAGTTTAGCACCAACCAGCCATCCATCCATCCATCCAGCCACTCGTCCACCCAGCCATCCGTCCGTCCGTCCATCCATCCATCCATCGATCCTCATTGAGGACCGAGTTTAACCAGGATGTGTAGTGTCACCAGCCAAACATATACTCCATCGCCTTAGAAACCAGGCTGTCATCCCTCCTGGGCGTCTGCCTGTCTGCCACCACCTGAGAACATAAGAAGGTAAGGTAAGGTGAGAGGGCTTTCAGCAGACTGTCATACTGAAGGAGGGCTTTCAGCAGACTATCATACTGAAGGAGGGCTTTCAGCAGACTATCATACTGAAGGAGGGCTTTCAGCAGACTATCATACTGAAGGAGGGCTTTCAGCAGACTATCATACTGAAGGAGGGCTTTCAGCAGACTATCATACTGATGGAGGGCTTTCAGCAGACTATCATACTGAAGGAGGGCTTTCAGCAGACTATCATACTGAAGGAGGGCTTTCAGCAGACTATCATACTGAAGGAGGGCTTTCAGCAGACTATCATACTGAAGGAGGGCTTTCAGCAGACTATCATACTGAAGGAGGGCTTTCAGCAGACTATCATACTGAAGGAGGGCTTTCAGCAGACTGTCATACTGAAGGAGGGCTTTCAGCAGACTGTCATACTGAAGGAGGGCTTTCAGCAGACTATCATACTGAAGGAGGGCTTTCAGCAGACTGTCATACAGTGTGTGCAGCGCAATATAAAGCTGAGTGATTCCAAAGTCCTGGATATCCCCTTGTGAGTTGAATGTACTCTATCAAACCATGAAGCAGTGGAGATTTATTCTGTAACTGGTTGTCAATGAAGGCAGCACTGAGAGGTAGTCATGGTTACCTGATAGTCACTGCTGGAGGCCTTGTAGGCAGCACTGAGAGGTAGTCATGGTTACCTGGTAGTCACTGCTGGAGGCCTTGTAGCCAGCACTGAGAGGTAGTCATGGTTACCTGGTAGTCACTGCTGGAGGCCTTGTAGCCAGCACTCAGAGGTAGTCATGGTTACCTGGTAGTCACTGCTGGAGGCCTTGTAGGCAGCACTGAGAGGTAGTCATGGTTACCTGGTAGTCAGTGCTGGAGGCCTTGTAGGAAGCACTGAGAGGTAGTCATGGTTACCTGGTAGTCACTGCTGGGGGCCTTGTAGGCAGCACTGAGAGGTAGTCATGGTTACCTGGTAGTCACTGCTGGAGGCCTTGTAGGCAGCACTGAGAGGTAGTCATGGTTACCTGGTAGTCACTGCTGGAGGCCTTGTAGGCAGCACTGAGAGGCCTCATGGAGGTGCGAGGAGTGGAGGGTGTTCCTCTTGGGGCTGGCCTGGACACGGACCCTCGGTCAGAGCCCTCCATGACACTCTGGACACACACACACACACACACACACACACACACACACACACACACACACACACACACACACACACACACACACACACACACACACACACACCCTTAAATCAGGGGGCACTTTTTTTTTTCATACTTTTTCCATGAAAAGAAACCATCAGCTGGTAACATGTGCAAAAGTGACACTGGCTAGCTGTGTTCATTTCATTGACCAAAACTATGATGAAAAGTATTCGTCAACGCCATTGTTTTACTGACGAAAAAAAGACAATAATTAAATCAAAACTAATTTAACTATGCCGAAATGTATTGACATTATGGTGAAATAATAAAAACTATGCCCAAATGTATTGACATTATGGTGAAATAATAAAAACTATGCCCAAATGTATTGACATTATGGTGAAATAATTTAAACGAGCCTATAACGTTAGGGAAGGACGACTTGGGAAGAGATCCAATCAGAACTAATCTTAATGTGTCATAGAGAGGGTAAATGAAATGCACAATGTCCTGATCTAGCGGAGGCCAGTTGCTATATCAAAACATGTCTCCAGACATTTTCTGGTCAGGAAGATATAAAGGGCATGAACCAGCTAAGGTTAAACAAGCTTACTTTCACCTACGTTTACCTCATTATTTGAAACTTGGGTCACGTTTAATATGACAATCCGATATTGTAACCCTATGTTGATGTCAGAAATACGGTAAAGCATGATAGCTCTCCTTTAACTAAACCCGTTAGATTTTAGTCAACTAAATATACTGTGTCACCATGGCGCTAAGCCTGTAGCTAACCTCAGCTTGTCATTGGTCAATATTTGACGCATCGTAGATTTCTAACATTGTAACCAGTTTGACCTGGTGGATACAGGGTTTAGCTTAATCACCATGGCGACGGTTACCTTATGGATGCAGGGTTTGACTCCCACCATGATGGACTCTCCAAAAACTTTGCCGTCTTTAGACAGAGCCTTCCGGGCCTGGAGCTTTGACTGGTACTGGAGGTGCATCCAGTTCCCTGTGTTTGACATCTACACAACACACACACACACACACACACACAGAAATAGAATAAATAGAAATAAAAGTGCTCCATTACTGACAATCAAACCCCTCCAAGGTTTTAGTAAGCTAAAATGAAGTCAATGCAGCTTGGGTTGAGGAGATGCACAGGTGCTAACAGCCTCCATCTTACCGCGTTCTTCAGAATGTTTCCGTACTGGGCAAATTGGAGCAGGATGAAGGAAGCGGACGCTGGGGGGAACCTGTCAACAACAAGACAACAGTGAACACCCGGAGACAGACAGAGGCAGAGCTATCTTGGAACAACTCTACTTTACACAGGCTGGTTTGACACAAGTTAATGATACGATTTACTGTCCTGGTAGACAATAGCAAACACTCTCTGGGTTTAGTTAAGACTGGGATTGGAACCCTCTCGGTTTAGTTAGATTAGTTAGACTGGGATTGGAACCCTCTCAGTTTAGTTAGATTAGTTAGACTGGGATTGGAACCCTCTCAGTTTAGTTAGATTAGTTAGACTGGGATTGGAAGCCTCTCGGTTTAGTTAGATTAGTTAGACTGGGATTGGAACCCTCTCGGTTTAGTTAGATTCGTTAGACTGGGATTGGAAGCCTCTCGGTTTAGTTAGATTAGTTAGACTGGGATTGGAACCCTCTCGGTTTAGTTAGATTAGTTAGACTAGGATTGGAACCCTCTCGGTTTAGTTAGATTAGTTAGACTGGGATTGGAAGCCTCTCGGTTTAGTTAGATTAGTTTGACTGGGATTGGAATCCTCTCAGTTTAGTTAGACTGGGATTGGAACCATCTCGGTTTAGTTAGATTAGTTAGACTGCGATTGGAACCCTCTCGGTTTAGTTAGACTGTGCGAACGTCAAGCCTGATTTATGCTTCTGCGTTCACGAATCTGCGAAGATTTCCGTGCCTCGTTCACTGACGTTCGCACAGTAATTTGCCGACATGCTTCCGTGGGTTCACTAGGGGGCAGTGTCACATTTACTAATCCAGAGTGAACAGAAAAGACAGTAGAAGAAACTGATACGGACCTCACTATTTTTGTAGTTTTTTTTTGCAGAGAGGTCGTACAAATGTTAGTATTTGTGAACCTCGTCCGTGATATGCTCTTCAAACTGCTCCCTTGTTCGTTTAATCGCGATGTGTTTTCCAACCGAAATATTACAGGATATCTTCTCGCTTCCTCTTTCCTTCCCTGCTCAACCAATCAGCGATTGTCTGACGCACGGGAAAAAAAGCATGGTATTTAATTGTGCTAGGGGCAGTTACGATTCGGAGGACTGCACAGTGTGCCAGTCTGCGAGCCTCTGCAAGCTACGGTCACCCACAAACCCCAGCAAAGCTACGCAGAAACATGAAGTGCATCTTCGCAGACGCATAAATCACGCTTAAATGAACGAGGCACGGAAATGTTCGCAAATCCGCAAACGCAGAAGCATTAATCAGGCTTGAGACGTTTGTTAGCTTAAGCATTAGCAAGCAGCCCGTATCTTGTATTTGTGTGTATTGGAAATGTTAGATTGTATTTCGGATTGATGCACAATAGGTGTGAACTCAGCTGTTCGTAATAGGTTGTTGTTGTTAGAAGTTAAACTATCAGCAGAAATCCCCAGTATGAACTATTTCATGCTTTTCGCTTTGAAAATCTGATCTGCCTCCCCTATGCATCGACTCAGGAGCCGCTACTGGAATGAGTTAGACCGGGATTAGAAACCACACTGGCAAACAAAAGCAACTTGTGTAAATATTAGCTTTTTCTTTAGTTTTATCTTGCATGTAAAGTAAAAAAGAGAGCATTGAAAATGTTTTATATTGAAATTATTTTTAAATAAGAATTCTTCAAATATTAGTATTTTACACTTGTACTTGTTTACCCAAACACGGTAACCCAGGTGTCATCCAGCTGGTCTTCAGAGGACAGCTCGTCCCCCTGGGTAAAGAACGGGTCCACCTGGGCAGGGGACAGCACCTGCCTTCCCAGGCTGGCACACACACTGCCGGCTGAACGCATACACAGAGACACACTGGTTAGATAAAAGAGTGATAACCTGCTTCCCCTGCACCTGCCCACTAAGTACATCTCGTTATGCACCCTTGGCTGTTAATTGGAAGTTTTGCTGTCAAAACACAAATGCCCTGTTTAGGGATTGCATTCTGCGTATTGTATGAGCAATAATTCCAGATATCTTGACCAGCTAATTTTTTATTTATCGTTTTTTTTATTAATTTCACCAGGCAAAAAACAGCACTTATCGACTAACGAAAACCATGGTGCTCAGAGAGAGAGAGAGAGAGAGAGAGAGAGAGTGGTTCGTGCACAGAGGCTGACCTGTGGTGGGTGTGGCTGGGCTGTATCCAGCCAGAGGAGTCTGGACAAGAGTGAAGGGCTGCAGGGAGAGAGAGAGAGAGAGATCAGTTCCTGTCTACTACCTGTCTGTCTGTCTGTCTGTCTGTCTGTCTGTCTGTCTGTCTGTCTGTCTGTCTGTCTGTCTGTCTGTCTGTCTGTCTGCGTCTGTCTGCGTCTGTCTGTCTGCGTGTTTACCTGTCTGCGTGTGCGTCTGTGCATCTGCATGTGCGTCTGCCTGTTTGTGTGTGCGTCTGCCTGTCTGTGTGTGTGTCTGTGTGTGCGTCTGCCTGTCTGTGTGTGTGTGTGTGTGTATGTGCGTCTGCCTGTCTGCGTGTGCGTCTGCCTGTCTGCGTGTGCGTGTGCCTGTGTGTGTGTGTGTGTATATGTGCGTCTGCCTGTCTGCGTGTGCGTTTGCCTGTCTGCGTCGACCTGTCTGCGTCTGCCTGTCTGCGTGTGCGTCTGCCTGTCTGCGTGTGCGTCTGCCTGTGCGTCTGCGTCTGCGTGTGTGTCTGCGTCTACCTGTCTGTGAGAGCTGAGTGGGGACAAGGAGGGGGCCGGGCTGCTGAGGTCATCGTAGATGCTCCTGATGGGAGGCGCCCCGCTCTTATCTTTAGGGGGGGGGCACGACAGGCTGGGGGGGGGAGCCTCCTAAGACAGGGAGAAAAACTGAGTTAGAAAGAAGAACTAAATAATCATATATTATTACTATATAAACAGTCAGTCTCTATGATAACCAAACAGAGCTCCTATATAAACAGTTAGTCTCTATGGTCACCTGACAGCACTCCTACCTGCTAGTGAGGGTGACCTGAGCTCCATGACGCCCCCAGAGAGGGCGAAGGAGCGGGACTGGGGTGTGACAGGGGCTGGCAGGTCCCCCATCAGGAAGCCTGGGAGGAACTGTGCTCCTCCTGGCCCGGGCTTGGGAGAGGTGGGGGAGCCCAGGGTCATGGGCTCAGTACCTAGGGCATAGACACAGACAGTCAGCACTTTGCTTCGGGGAGGGAGTCATTGCTAACACTTCACATGTAAACTCGAGGGGGGAATTTGATTGTGTTCCTTCATAGCCTCAGGAATGTATGGGCTGAATGGAAACAATCAATGCCCCTGTGCCAGCATAGGTTTACCTTTAGACTTTCTGACATGGACAGCCTCAACTACGCTAGTTTTTAATACATTTGCTAAACACATCTCAGTACAAATCTACAATTGTAAACATTAACATCACGCTAAAAGTTAACTAGGTTGAGGATAGACCTGTATATTTGTTTTCAAAACAGTGTATAACACTACATATTGAGTTCTTAGCTGTCAATCCTGCCACAGGCTCAGCTAAAACTAACGTTACATGCGGCATTCTGCTTAACGTTACTTCTCAAATAAAATTATGAAACCCCTCTATAAAATGCATAGGAACTTGAGTACAACTTATACTACAGACGTTATTTGCCACGCCATGAATAATTAGTTAAATAGTATTTTCCTTAACATAGACTAGTACGAGTATGTTTGACCGGTCGACGTACCACTGTTAGCAAGCTAACGTTAGCAATATATACGTTTGCTTGCCTGCTGCCCACTCATGGTTCTTACCTTGACCGGTACGAAGTGTTTGTAATTTGGGACTTTAAACAAACATTAGATGTAGATGGATTGTAAGCAAACACCCACCTTGTAATTCCATTGCTGAGAAGATTAAAATGTACCAAAATACACCAAGTAGCCAAATGAACAGGATATGATGACAAGCCCACAGCCCCGAATTCAAATGATCCCGCCGGATGTTGCGCAGAGGAAATAGAACACATTGGGTTTGTTGCCAGGTTAGCTTTTTTCATACTGACTTCTCAAAGTTGATCGTCTTGCATAATGTGGACTACATCTTTTCAGTGGGACATTTAAAGTGTTTATTTCACTAACTCTTAAGTTAACCAGAATGCACCAGTCTACTCCAGACTTATAACATCGTTTTCAATTTGATCAATAATACACACTCGCAATAGGACTTGATTTGATGCGAATGACAAATCAGATATCTAGAAACATTTATGTTCTTGACACTTTTGCTTGTGAAAACGAAAAGAAACTCCTGGAAAAGTGACCAACATGTTTGGAATTTAGTTTTTTTCCCTCTGTGAAATTATATGAGCGAGTTTGATAATGTAAGGCAGTATGACCCATACTTTAAGAAACGCTAGTGTAAGGGGATCATTTTCGTTAATTACATTGAATTTACTGGCCTCACTGTGAAAAATGTTGCTGTTATAAAAAGACTGTAATGAACAGTACAGTTCCCACTGCCCTGAGCTGGTCAAACCCAGCTAGCACCAGAGTACTTTACAACAACAGGGTACTTATTCCCACCAACAGAATCATTGTTGACTGTGAGTAGCCACGGTTCCACATGGTAAGGCTTGAGGCTGATGAGCTACCTCTCATCAAACAGGCACACACCATTAGGGAACAACCTCTCATTTCTACCTTACTGTAAGATCTGTGTGCAGGTTTCAACTGAAAAGAATGCAACAATAACCAAAGTGCTTACATGTGGAGGTAAATAAGTCATGCTGTTGGTGCAGTGCCTATACTCTGAGTGCCTGGGGACCCTAACCCTATACTCTGAGTGTCTGGGACCCTAACCCTAACCCTATACTCTGAGTGCCTGGGGACCCTAACCCTATACTCTGAGTGTCTGGGGACCCTTACCCTCCTCAAGACAAGACACACACACAGCCATTGTAGTAGAGTACTTTATTAGATAACAAGGAGACTGTACACTATTTACACACAAAAACACAATCTATATCTCTCGCTTACACACACACACACACTCTATATCGCTCTCTTACACACACACACACACACAGACACACACACACACACACAATCTCTCTCTCTTACACACACACGCACAATCTATATATTTCTCTTACACACACACACACACACACACACACACACACACACACACACACACATAGTGTATCGCACACCCACAATACACAAACACTTTTTTGCTGACAAACACACTGATGCAATCTTTCTTAATCTCTGGCGCAAGAACACACACCCACCCACTTTCTAATTAAGTATAATTACACATACTCTCACACTATCTAATTCAGTATAACAAACACACACACTTTGTATTCAGTATAACACACACACACACTCACACACACACACACAGTCTTAGTACAGTCTTTACTACACCCCCCCCCCCCACACACACACACACACACACACACATACACACACACACACATACACACACAAACCAACTAAACGTTGCATCAAGAAACACATAGCTGTTTAGAAAGGTGAAGTCTGATTGGTTGGCTTTCTTCTTACCAGCCAAACGTACCAATCAGAAAGCAGGAGAAGGGGTTGCGGTTGGTTCTACTGCGTGGTGGAACGCCTCCTGCCTTGGACGTTACCATAGTGATTTGCAAAGGCTAAATATCAGGCCTCCGAAGGGTACCTCTCCTCTACCTCCTCTTTCTCCTGATCCTCCTCTTCCTCCTGTTTCTCCTCCTCCTCATCTTTCTCCTCCTCTTCTGTCACCTCCTGTTGTGGCCCTTCCCCTGAAAAAAATGTTAATTTGGGACAATTTTCAAATGAGTCTCAGACTGCTCCCCCACATCTCCCCCTCAGGGTACAGGTCAGGTGTCGGGGCTCAGGTGTTAGGCGTTAGGGGTTAGGGGTCAAGGGTTAAGGGTTAGGGGTCGTACCATTCCAGGCCAGGTGCTCTGGGGAGGCGTGGCTCGGACCCGCGTCATCAGGCAGGGATGGACTGCTCATCTGAGTCACGCCTTCTGATTGGTGCAGGGCCTGTCTGTCAGGGCTGCTGTGGCTCAGCGTGGCATCTGATTGGACCAGAGTCACGTCTGTTTGAATGTTAGACTCCTCCCCCTCTGTGTCTGGAGAAGACTCTCTTTCCTTCTGAGCCAGCTCTGCACACACACGCGCGGACACACACACCAGCACAAACCCATATAAGCACATACATAATCATTCACACAAAGAGAGAGCGTTTAGAGTTGGCGCTGGCGTGTGTGTGTGTGTGTGTGTGTGTGTACTGTACCCTGCACAGACAGCTCTTTTGATGATGATGTTGTTCTGTGTGTGTGTGTGTGTGTGTGTACCCCACACAGAGAG
>CM030190.1:57500-60000 GCA_017639675.1 Aplochiton taeniatus
GGGTTGAGTTAGGGCTGGGGTCTGACCAGAGCAGAATGGGTTGAGTTAGGGCTGGTGTCTGAACAGAGCAGAATGGGTTGAGTTAGGGCTGGGGTCTGAACAGAGCAGAATGGGTTAGAGTTAGGGCTGGTGTCTGAACAGAGCAGAATGGGTTGAGTTAGGGCTGGGGTCTGAACAGAGCAGAATGGGTTAGAGTTAGGGCTGGTGTCTGAACAGAGCAGAATGGGTTGAGTTAGGGCTGGGGTCTGAACAGAGCAGAATGGGTTAGAGTTAGGGCTGGGGTCTGAACAGAGCAGAATGGGTTGAGTTAGGGCTGGTGTCTGAACAGAGCAGACTGGGTTGAGTTAGGGCTGGGGTCTGAACAGAGCAGAATGGGTTAGAGTTAGGGCTGGTGTCTGAACAGAGCAGAATGGGTTGAGTTAGGGCTGGTGTCTGAACAGAGCAGAATGGGTTGAGTTAGGGCTGGGGTCTGAACAGAGCAGAATGGGTTAGAGTTAGGGCTGGTGTCTGAACAGAGCAGAATGGGTTGAGTTAGGGCTGGTGTCTGAACAGAGCAGAATGGGTTGAGTTAGGGCTGGGGTCTGAACAGAGCAGAATGGGTTGAGTTAGGGCTGGGGTCTGAACAGAGCAGAATGGGTTGAGTTAGGGGTGGTGTCTGAACAGAGCAGAATGGGTTGAGTTAGGGCTGGGGTCTGAACAGAGCAGATTGGGTTAGAGTTAGGGCTGGTGTCTGAACAGAGCAGAATGGGTTAGAGTTAGGGCTGGTGTCTGAACAGAGCAGAATGGGTTAGAGTTAGGGCTGGTGTCTGAACAGAGCAGAATGGGTTGGGTTAGGGCTGGTGTCTGAACAGAGCAGAGTGGGTTAGAGTTAGGGCTGGTGTCTGAACAGAGCAGAATGGGTTAGAGTTAGGGCTAAGTGTTCGAACAAAGAGGATATATTTCAAGAAGAACCTGTCTACAGTCCCCTCCAAAAGTATTGGAACAGTAATGCCAATTCCTTTATTTTTGCTGTAGACTGAAAGCTTTTGGGTTTGACACCAAAAGATGAATATGAGACAAAAGATCAATATGTCAGCTTTTATTTCCAGGTATTTTCATCTGGATCTGATAAACAACTTAAAAGATATCATTATTTGAAAAGAAAGACCACATTTTTAGATGAGCAAAAGTATTGGAACAAATAGACTTCAAATGGATTTAAGTGAATAAGACTCAATATTTTGTTGCAAATCCTTTGCTTTCAATAACTGCATCAAGCCTGCGACCCATGGACATCACCAAACTTTTGCATTCTTCTTTTGTTATGCCTTTCCAGGCTTTCACTGCAGCCTCTTTCAGTTGTTGCTTGTTTTGGGGGGTTTCTCCCTTCAGTCTCCTTTTAAGAAGGTAAAAAGAATGCTCTATAGGGTTTAAGTCTGTAAATTGACTTGGCCAGTCTAGGACCTTCCACTTCTTGCCCCTGATGAAGTCCTTTGTTGCTTTTGCAGTGTGTTTAGGGTCATTATCTTGCTGCATGACAAAGGATCTCCCAATCAGTTTGGTTGCATCCTTCTTTAAATTGGCAGACAAAATGTTTCTGTAGACTTCCGAATTCATTTTGCTGCCGCCATCATGTGTTACATCATCAATGAAGATTAATGAGCCCGTCCCAGAAGAAGCCATTGAAGCCCAAGCCATAACATTACCTCCACCGTGTTTCACAGATGAGCTTGTGTTTTGGGGGTCATGAGCAGATCCTTTTTTTCTCCAAACCTTAGCCTTTCCATCACTCTGGTAGAAGTTAATCTTCGTCTCATCAGTCCATAAAACTTTTTCCCAGAATTTTTTAGGCTTGTCTCTGTACTTTTTGGCAAAATCCAGCCTGGCCTTCCTATTCTTTATGCTAATGAATAGCTTGCATCTTCTGGTGTAGCCTCTGTACTGTTGTCCATGAAGTCTTCTGCGAACAGTGGATTCTGAAACCTTCACTCCTGCCCTCTGGAGGTTGTTGTTGATCTCACCAACAGTAGTTTTAGGGTCTTTCTTCACAGCTCTGACAATGTTTCTGTCGTCAACTGCTGTTGTTTTCCTTGGTCGTCCCGTTCGATGTCTGTTACTTAGTACACCAGTAGTTTTTTTCTTCCTGAGGATATTCCAAATTGTTGTACTGGCTATGGCTAGTGTCTGTGCAATGGCTCTGATTGATTTCCCATCTTCTCTTAGCTTCACAATTGCTTTCTTTTCACCCATAGACAGTTCTCTGCTTTTCATGTTGATTACTATAACTGCAGTCTGCACAGGCAAAACCAGAATCTGAAACTGAGCCTAGACATTCAGTGTTATTTATTGTTTGAATAATAAATGTAATAAGACACACCTGGGCAACAAAACACACCTGTTAGTCACATGTTCCAATACTTTTGCTCAACAAAAAATGTGGTGTTCCTTTGCAAATAATGATATCTTCTAAGTTGTTTATCAGATCCAGATGAAAATACCTGGAAATAAAAGCTGACATATT
>CM030190.1:62500-72500 GCA_017639675.1 Aplochiton taeniatus
CTGGCCTACCCCTAAGTATTTATGTGATTATAACCTGGCTAACCCTAAAACAGTTATTATTTTACTTATGTCTTTGTCAACTCATTGTTTGGTCTCTTTGTAGTTGTCCTTGCCTTATTGTTTGCCTTTCTGTCCGTCTCTGTCTTAACTGTTGTACTCTAGTGTGTTGCTCTCCGTTTGAGCAATATTGTCTTATTCTTTTTCTGTAAAGCGTCTTTGGGTCTTAGAAAAGCACTATATAAATAAAATGAATTATTATTATTAGTATTACTCCTAACATTACACCTAACATTAATCCTAACATTACTCCTAGCGTTACTCCTAACGCTACTCCTAACATTACTTCGAACATTACTCCTAACATTACTCTTAACGTTACTCTTAAGTTTTCTCCTAACATTACTTCAAACATTACTCTTAGCATTACTCCTACCGTTACTCTTAGCATTACTCCAAGCGTTACTCCTAACATTACTCCCATAAATTACTCTTAACATCACTCCTAACGTTACTCCTAATATTTCTCCAAACATTACTCCCGACGTTATTCCTAACATTACTCTTAACATTACTCCTAACATTACTCTTAACATTACTCCTAATGTTACCCCGAAGGTACGGAAACACATCTGGATGCCATGGAAACGATTATAATAAGTGAAGTTGAATGATGGGACCCTGACTGATATATTAGGAGGCCATGCTTCCTGTGTCACTGGATGACTTCCTGTTTGAGTGAAAGACTTCTGTCTGTGAGTGCCTTCTTTTTACTGTGAGGGAATTTGTGGCAGTGTCTGTAATTAATCACTATGCCCTACTTTGTATTTCCCTATGCAGGGTAGTCTATTGAGGTCCCTAAATAGTTGTAACCCACTCAAATAAATGACGGGAATTCGACATTATTCTAATCATACATCATCTATGGAATGGAATGGAAAATACTTTATGGAGACCGGGGGAAATTGTAGTATCATCATTTGGCCGTTAAACACTATAAAATCTGCTTCCATCAACAGCTAAAGTAACACATGATAACCTAGCAGGCATTTCAACGTTTATTCACGTCGTGGATCAACTCAAGCAAGTGGTAGTACAGTTTTAATATTGTAGAGAGCATCTTTATTCACTAGACATTACAGTGCATTGTGGGAAACAATAAGTGCCCTCAAATGTAACAATTTAAAATGACATTTCGGACACTATAGAAAAAATGGGCTAACCACGTAGTAGCGCCCTAAGACGTGAATAGGGAATCATTGCGGACTTTGCCACTGCAGTGTGTTTTTGGTAGTATCATTCTGGACATAGCCCGTCCTAGATGAGGACATCCTGTCTTAGATGAGAAATGTATGTTTCAGTGAAAGACTTCCTGTCTCTGTGAGTGACTTCCTGTGGCTGAACCAAATCATGTGGAACAGATAGAAAAGGATTCAAGCACAATCTCTTGTGTTTGTATTTAGGTTGGTTGGGGGCAGGGGGGGGTTGTTTAAGTGTGTGTGTGTGTGTGTGTGTGTGTGTGTGTGTGTGTGTGTGTGTGTGTATTTTTTTGTTAAAGTTTGTGTGTGTGTTTTGTTTAAGTTTGTGTGTGCGTGCGCGTGTGCATGCGTGTATTTGTGTTTAGGTGTGTGTGTGTGTATGCGTGTGTTTGCGTTTAGGTGCATGTGTGTATGTGTGTGTGCGTGTTTTTTTGTTTAGGTGTGTGTGTGTGTGTGTGTGTGTGTGTGCCTGCCTGCTGTATGAGTCCAGGTAATTATGATGGTGGAGCAGGACTGATAATCCTGAGATCACCAGCTTTCAAACGCACACACTTGCACACATAGACGCACACGTGCACACACAGAGATCACCAGCTATCACACGTACGCATTTGTGTCTGGGGACTGCGTTTTGATGATTTTCCAGAGAAACACATGAATTAATGTGTGTGAGAAAACAGTGTGTGTATGTGTGGCATTCATTATACTTACATAGTTGATCATATTTAATCATGAGGTTTAAAGACCAACAAATGACAAGAATAACATCTATCTCTCTGTCTGTCTGTCTGTCTGTCTGTCTGTCTGTCTGTCTGTCTGTCTATCTATATCAGGGGAATTTGCTGCATCGCAATGCTCTGTGGTAACCACGGCAACAAGGCAAGTTGAACTTTGCGGTCTCAAACAATGTATATAGATACTGAGCAGAGGAGTACCCCAATGCATGCTACATACTTTTAATACTACTGATACTACTAATGCCACTAATGCTAGTAATACCACTAATGCTACTAATGCAACTAATACTACTAATGCAACGAATGCTACTAATACTACTAATGCCATCAATGCTACTAATACCATTAATGCTACTAATGCCATTAATGCTACTAATACCATTAATGCTACTAATACCATTAATGCTACTAATACTACTAATACCATTAATGCTACTAATACCATTAATGCTACTAATACCATTAATACTACTAATACCATTAATACTACTAATACCATTAATACTACTACTACCATTAATACTACTAATACCATTAATGCTACTAATACCACTAATGCCACTAATGCAACGAATGCTACTAATACTACTAATGCCATCAATGCTACTAATACCATTAATGCTACTAATACCATTAATGCTACTAATACCATTAATACTACTAATACCATTAATACTACTAATACCATTAATGCTACTAATACCATTAATGCTACTAATACCACTAATGCCACTAATGCAACGAATGCTACTAATACTACTAATACCATTAATGCTACTAATACCATTAATGCTACTAATGCCATTAATGCTACTAATACCATTAATACTACTAATACCATTAATACTACTAATACCATTAATACTACTAATACCATTAATACTACTAATACCATTAATGCTACTAATACCATTAATGCTACTAATGCCATTAATGCTACTAATACCATTAATGCTACTAATACCATTAATACTACTAATACCACTAATACCACTAATGCCACTAATGCCACTAATGCCACTAATGCTACTAATGCTACTAATTGTACTAATGCTACTAATACTACTAGTACTACTAATGCTACTAATACTACTGATACTACTAATGTTTCTAATACTACTAATGCTACTAATAGTACTGATAGTACTAATACTACTAATACTACTAATACTGCAAATGCTACTAATGCTACTAATAGCACTAATACTACTACACATCATGCTATTATTTTATTGTAATTTTTATTCTTATTGTAAAGCACCTTGTAACCCTGTTATCTAAATACAGTTTATTATTATTATTATTATTATTACTAATACTACTAATAGTAATACTGTACTAGTTAGTGGAACCTGCTACTAATACTAATACTGATATCTCTCATAACTACAGACTGACTACATTACTGATCTCTCATAACTACAGACTGACTATATTACTGATATCTCTCATCACTACAGACTGACTATATTACTGATATCTCTCATAACTACAGACTGACTATATTATTGATATCTCTCATAACTAAAGACTAACTATATTACTGATATCTCTCATAACTACAAACTGACTATATTACTCATATCTCTCATAACTACAGATTGACTCCCACAACCTTATATTAACCCTCTGTCTCTGCACACACCTGTCCCCATGGCAACGCAGGGGAACTTACATTCCTTTGAGTCTGAGCCAGACCTTCTCAGGTTGTTCTGTTTCTGGCCCGGGTGGCAGCAAGGAGTCCAACAGGTCCACCTCCATCCTGGAGCGCTCCCACCAGGGATGGTTCTGATTAGCAGGTTCCGATGGCTAGGCTTCCTGCTTTCTTCCCTCGGGGCAACAAAGCCTCAAAAGAAGAAGGTGCTCAGATCCAGGCTGTGAGGCTCCTCACCTCTGATCCAGGCTGTGAGGGAGGACAGGAGCTCTTCTCCTCTGATCCAGGCTGTAAGGGAGTTCTGTCCTCTCCTCTGATCCAGGCTGTAGGGAAGGTCTGTCCTCTCCTCTGATCCAGGCTGTAAGGGAGGTCTGTCCTCTCCTCTGATCCAGGCTGTAAGGGAGGTCTGTCCTCTCCTCTGATCCAGGCTGTAAGGGAGGTCTGTCCTCTCCTCTGATCCAGGCTGTAAGGGAGGACTGGAGCTCTTCTCCTCTCCTCTAATCCAGGCTGTAAGGGAGGACTGGAGCTCCTCTCCTCTAATCCAGGCTGTAAGGGAGGTCTGTCCTCTCCTCTAATCCAGGCTGTAAGGGAGGTCTGTCCTCTCCTCTGATCCAGGCTGTAAGGGAGGACTGGAGCTCTTCTCCTCTCCTCTAATCCAGGCTGTAAGGGAGGACTGGAGCTCTTCTCCTCTCCTCTAATCCAGGCTGTAAGGGAGGACTGGAGCTCTTCTCCTCTCCTCTGATCCAGGCTGTAAGGGAGGACTGGAGCTCTTCTCCTCTAAACCTGGCTGTAAGGGAGGACTGGAGCTCTTCTCCTCTCCTCTAATCCAGGCTGTAAGGGAGGTCTGTCCTCTCCTCTGATCCAGGCTGTAAGGGAGGTCTGTCTTCTCCTCTGATCCAGGCTGTAAGGGAGGTCTGTCCTCTCCTCTGATCCAGGCTGTAAGGGAGGTCTGTCCTCTCCTCTGATCCAGGCTGTAAGGGAGGTCTGTCCTCTCCTCTGATCCAGGCTGTAAGGGAGGTCTGTCTTCTCCTCTAAACCAGGCTGTAAGGGAGGTCTGTCCTCTCCTTTCGGCTGCTGTGACGGTGTGTGTGTGTGTGTGTGTGTGTGTGAGAGAGAGGCTGTGTTTCCTCACTCACACTACCTCCCCTCTGTCAGATGCTCCGATCTATCATTCTCTGCTTTCCGCTCTGCAGTCTGTTTTCTCTCTCTCTCTCTCTCTCTCTCTCTCTCTCTCTCTCTCTCTCTCTCTCTCTCTCTCTCTCTCTCTCTCTCTCTCTTTCTGACAGAGTCCAGGTTCCGTTACATTCAACCCTCCCCCTCCCCCTCCCCCTATCTGATCCATCTCCGACTCTCTCCCTCTTTCTCTCTTTCTCCCAATTGTCTCTCTCTCTGTATCTCTCTTTCTCCCCTCTCTGTATCTGTATCCCCTTTCTTTCTCTCTGTATCTCTCTCTCTCTCTCTCTATCTCTCTCTCTCTCTCTCTCTCTTGAACGGCAGACCTCCAGTAAAGGATTGTGCATGGGGCAATAGCTACATCTGGTGCACATTGATCCTAGTAGAGGGGAGGAATGTCCTGTCTACTGAAAGGACCCAACCCTAACCCCTAACCCTAACCCTACCCCTGGCCCCCTAATCCTACCCCTACCCCTACCCCTGGCCCCCTAATCCTACCCCTACCCCCCTAATCATACCCCTACCCCTGGCCCCCTAAAACTACCCCTACCCCTAATCCTACCCCTACCCCTACCCCTGGCCCCCTAACCCTAACCCTGACCCTACCTCTGACCCTACCCCTAACCCTTTCCCTTAACCTTAACCTTATCCCTAACCCTAAAACAGTCTGTTTTCGCTTTGTTTTTTTCTAGGTTTCTAGGTTCTTTTGTTGTTTGGGAGTTTCTACACAGAGGCATTTTGTAAATAGTGTGTTGGGTTAGTTAGAGTGGCTAACTAGTCTTTGTGAAAAGGAAGTACCTCAGCAGTGTGCAATAAAGGGATAGGGATGGAGAGATAAAGAGAGAAAGAGAAAGGGATGGCGATATATATATATATATATATATATATATACATATATATAGAGAGAGAGAGAGAGAGAGAGAGAGAGAGAGAGAGAGGGAGGGCGATATATATATATATAAAGAGAGAGAGAGAGAGAGAGAGAGAGAGAGAGAGAGAGAGAGAGAGAGAGAGAGAGAGAGAGAGAGAGAGAGAGAGAGAGAGAGAAAGAGAGACAGACACAGACAGACAGACAGAGAGAGAAAGAGAGAGAGAGAGAGAGAGAAACACAGACCCAGGCAGACGCAGACAGACTGAGAGAGAGAAAGAGAGAGAGAGAGAGAGACAGACCCAGGCAGATACAGACAGACAGAAAGTGAGGAAGACAGACACAGATACAGACATAGACAGAGAAAGAGAGAGAGAGAGAGAGAGAGAGAGAGAGAGAGAGAGAGAGAGAGAGAGAGAGAGAGAGAGAGAGAGAGAGAGAGAGAAGGTGAGGGGATGGAGGAGGAGGTGAAGCCATGTAGGGTAAGATGTTAGCTTCCAGCTCTGCCATCACATTGGACTATTCATCTGCTTTACAAACCCTGACGCCCACACTCGAAACCCAAACCCAGTTCATCTTACACCCCGTCCATCTTAAACCCAGTTCATCTTACACCCAGTCCATCTTACACCCAGTCTAAACCCAAACCCAGTCCATCTTACACCCAGTCTAAACCCAAACCCAGTCTAAATCCAAACCCAGTACAGTCCAATCCACCCCGGCCCAGATCAAGTAATTGAATTAAAAACCTTCAATTCCCTCCCGTGGTGCATTGCAACCCTAACACTGACCTACAATTCCCCCCTATGGTGCATTGCAACCCTAACACTGACCTACAATTCCCTCCCATGGTGCACTGCAACCCTAACCCTGACCTACAATTCCCTCCCATGGTGCATTGCAACCCTAACCCTGACCTACAATTCACTCCCATGGTGCATTGCAACCCTAACCCTGATCTACAATTCCCTCCCATGGTGCATTGCAACCCTAACCCATAGCTATAATTCCCTCCCATGGTGCATTGTAACCCTGGCCCTAACCCATAGCTATAATTCCCTCCCATGGTGCATTGCAACCCTAACCCTAACCCATAGCTATAATTCCCTCCCATGGTGCATTGTAACCCTGGCCCTAACCCATAGCTATAATTCCCTCCCATGGTGCATTGCAACCCTAACCCTAACCCATAGCTATAATTCCCTCCCATTGTGCATTGTTACCAGTAAATACTGACAATCTAACAACCTGTTTCATATTATTTAATAACAAACTGTTAAGATGCCCCCCACACACCACACACGCACACACTGAATGAAACATTGTTTTTTTCACACCCCAAACATATGATTGAAAAGCAGTGTTTCCATGGAAACACTGCACTTTCCTGTTAGAACCATGGCGACTGTGGAACACCAGACCATAAATGTGTGTGTGTGTGAGGTGGACCAGACGTTTCCATTCCTGTGGAGTGGGAGCCCACCAAAACAGTTTTTGTTAAATGGCATTTCAACCTATTGACAGGCAAAGAGACAGGAGTGATTCATAGTCATAGTGAAACAGTAGCGCTTCATGCAAAACATGTCGCAGTAGCGAGTGTGTCCAATAGGTCCTTAAACACGGTGCTATAAACACACATGGTCTCCATGGCAACCAGCCCTGAAGTGCCAATAAGAGAAACTAAATGGTTCCATTTGCAAGGATATGGCCACATTTATGTTACGGCATCAACGCCCATGATTATTGTGTGTGTGTGTGTGAGAACTCTCTCCCTCCTTTTATGCTCTTTCCGTCCTCTCCCTCTGACTCTCCTCTCTCCTCCCCCTCCCTCTCTCTATCCTCCTCTACCCTCCCTCTGCACCCCCCCCCCCACCCCCCCCCCCCCCCCCCCCTCTGTGTCTCTCTCTCTCCATGCATCACTTACCAACAGTGTGTACTTTGTTGCTATGGCTACATGAGTGTTCTGTGGGAACAAGAGTAAAAGGACGCCAAAACATATCAACAATATTCCTTAACATTCCCAAAGTGAGCCTTTTCAGAAAATCGCAACAATATTCCTCAACATTCTCAAAGTGAGCCTTTTCAGAAAAGTCAACAATATTCCTTAACATTCTCAAAGTGATCCTTTTCAGAAAATGTCAACAATATTCCTTAACATTCCCAAAGTGAGTCTTTTCAGAAAATGTCAACAATATTCCTTAACATTCCCAAAGTGAGCCTTTTCAGAAAATGTCAACAATATTCCTTAACATCCCCAAATTGAGCCTTTTCAGAAAATGTCAACAATATTCCTTAACATTCCCAAAGTGAGCCTTTTCAGAAAATGTCAGCAATATTCTTAACATTCCCAAAGTCACAACCTTGAAAATGTCAACAATATTAGACATTACACTAGTCCATTCCAGTGTTAGGGTTCACTAGTGGACATTAGACCAGTCCATTCCAGTGTTAGGGTCCTCTAGTAGACATGAGATGTACCATTGGACCGTCATTCAAATACTTAATTGTTAGGAATAACAGACCAGCTATCTGATTCATTTTCAATAACAAGAATGTATGTACAATATTTACCCTAAGAGTGTGATTTGTGACTACGAATTAAACGATAGAGAATGATATGAAACGCTAGACGTTTTATCTATTGTCACACGATACATATCGTTATCTTGCACAGCCCTAGTTGGTGTTTGTCTGTATGGTCTGTTACCATGTGTGGCCTGACGATGTGTGTGTGTGTGTGTGTGTGTGTGTGTGTGTGTGGGTGTGAGTGTGAGTCTGAGTGTGTGTATGGTCTGATGGTGTGTGTGTTTTGTCTGATGGTGTGTGTGTGGTCTTACCTAGTCTGGGAGTCCTTGGCAGCGTAGTCCCTCCCCTCCAGGACTCGACCACATCCTCTGGCAAAGTACCTGCTTCTGATTGGATGGGACGGGTGTACATCTGTGGCTGGAGTTACAATAATAATAACTTTATTAAGTCCGTGGGAGAGATTTGTTCTCTGCATTTAACCCATCGTATCGTGCTGGTACTAGGAGCAGTGGGCAGCCGCAGTGCAGCACCTGGCAACCAACTCCAGTTCTATGCCAGAACCTTGGTCAGGGGATTGAAAGGAGTATTAACCCTAAACATGTCTTTAGTTGATGGGAGGAAACCACCAAGCGGAAACCCACAGAAACATGGGGAGAACATGCAAACTCCACACACAAACACAAGGAGAACATACAAACTCCACACACAAACACAAGGAGAACATGCAAACTCCACACACAAACACAAGGAGAACATACAAACTCCACACACAAACACAAGGAGAACATGCAAACTCCACGCACAAACACAAGGAGAACATACAAACTCCACACACAAACACAAGGAGAACATGCAAACTCAACACACAAACACAAGGAGAACATGGAAACTCCACACAGAAGCACAAGGAGAACATACAAACTCCACACAGAAACACAGGGAGAACATACAAACTCCACACAGAAACACAGGAAGAACATGCAAGCTCCACACAGAAACACAGGGAGAACATGCAAGCTCCACACAGAAACACAGGGAAACATACAAACTCCACACAGAAACACAGGAAGAACATGCAAACTCCACACAGAAACACAGGGAGAACATACAAACTCCACACAGAAACACAGGAAGAACATGCAAGCTCCACACAGAAACACAGGGAGAACATACAAACTCCACACAGAAACACAGGAAGAACATGCAAACTCCACACAGAAACACAGGGAGAACATACAAACTCCACACAGAAACACAGGAAGAACATGCAAGCTCCACACAGAAACACAGGGAGAACATGCAAACTCCACACAGAAACACAGGGAGAACATGCAAACTCCACACAGAAACACAGGGAGAAACATGCAAACTCTACACAGAAACACAGGGAGAACATACAAACTCCACACAGAAACACAGGGAGAAACATGCAAACTCTACACAGAAACACAGGGAGAACATACAAACTCCACACAGAAACACAGGGAGAACATGCAAACTCTACACAGAAACACAGGGAGAAACATGCAAACTCCACACAGAAACCCACACAAACCCAGGGAGAACATGCAAACTCCCCACAGAAAGGACCTGAGGACCTTCTAGCTGTGAGGCAACAGTGCTAACCACTGAGCCACCGTGCTGCTGTTACGTGACCAGCAGGCAGGAAAGACAAGGAAGAGAAGGAAGAGGATGAAGAGGATGAAGAGGATGAAGAGGATGAAGACGGGGAGAAAACGGTCCAGGACGGATCCAGCCCAGTTATTGTACAGACCCGAACCCTAAC
>CM030190.1:75000-182500 GCA_017639675.1 Aplochiton taeniatus
GTCCCGTCTCAAAACCCACCTCTTCACCCTGGCATACAACTGAATACACTGCCCCCCCCCAACCCCCCCTCTTCACACTCATACACATACTCATTCCCGCTCTCTCCTATGTCCCTTCCTAATCTCACTACCGTTTTCCTTTTCCTATATAATCTATGTTATCATTTGTCAAATGTCTTTCTTAGTTTATTTCATATGTGTTTGTTCTATGTATCTGTTCTAGTATGTCCTCAATTGTAAAGTGCTTTTGGTGTCTGAAAAGCGCTATATAAATTCAATGAATTATTATTATTATTGTATCTGGGTAAGGGTTAGGGTCAGTCACTGTATCTGGCACAATCATTACAAGTTTCCTTATAGATAACTAGCAGAGATTAATAATATGAGTCTGTTAATTAAAGGATGTCATACATCTGCCAGGAAAGAAGAGCCCAGAGACCAGTACTGTTTCAACAAAGGCTCAGAGATGGTTAGCCTGCTTTGGAGAAGGATATGGCTTTAGTGCTACGTGAACAAGAGAAGGGAGCCCTCTGCTGGCTACATAAAGCTATTACACCCGTATATGCCATAGATCTCCTTTCATCCTCTGAAGACATTCTCAGATATGATTCCTGTTGTTGTTACTCTACTTATCCATCATGAGTATTCATTTAATGCAGATATGACTGAATATCTTATATACCTTATGAGGCTAATAATGACTTTAGATTATCTTATAAAGATACTAATAACCTTTAGGTTAGCTTACGAGGCTAATAATAACCTTTAGGTTAGCTTTTGAGGCTAATTGTAAAGTTTAGGTTAGCTTATGAAGCTAATAATAACCTTTAGGTTAGCTTTGGAGGCTAATAATAACCTTTAGGTTAGCTTTTGAGGCTAATTGTAAAGTTTAGGTTAGCTTATGAAGCTAATAATAACCTTTAGATTAGCCTTGGAGGCTAATAACAACTTTAGGTTAGCTTATAAAGCTAATAATAACCTTTAGGTTAGCTTATGAAGCTAATAATAACCTTTGGGTTAGCTTATAAAGCTAATAATAACATTTAGGTTAGCTTATGAAGCTAATAATAACCTTTAGGTTAGCTTATAAATCTAATAATAACCTTTAGGTTAGCTTTTGAATCTAATAACAACCTTTAGGTTAGCTTATAAATCTAATAATAACCTTTAGGTTAGCTTTTGAGGCTAACAACTTTAGGTTAGCTTATCAAGCTAATAATAACCCTTAGGTATGGTATATTTTGAACAGTAGTATCAGCCTTGAAATGAACTCCACCTTTGAGCAGTATTATCAGTTGTGTCTTTACTTATGAACTCCACTTTTGAGCAGCATTATCAGTTTTGCCTTTGCTCATGACCAAACTAGTAGGAGTCGAATAGGTGGCTAAAAGAACCAATAAGACAAGTGTTGAAAGAAGGACAACTTAGAAAATGTGTTGTTGACCAGACAATGTGTTGAAATAAGAGGGACAACTTAGAAAAGTGTTGTTGACCAGACAATGGGTTGACATATGAAGGACAATCCAGAAATGTTTTGCTGACCAGACGTATAAGAGTCAACTAGTTGGCTATAGGCAATATAAGATAGTGAATGAATAAAGGTGTTGACAGGAGAAGGACAACTGAGGAAAACATGTTGTGGAAAAACTGTGTCCCAGGGTTGGTTGAGCAGACCCTTCGCGAACTGCCTCACATTGCGTTGTTGATAATATAAATGTACTAAAGATGAACCTTTTTGACTCCAGTCTCGTCGATTGAACTTTCGCACCAAGTTTTTGTCTTCTTCATATGTTAGCTTATGAGGCTAATAATAACCTTTAGGTTAGTTTGTGAAGCAACTTGTGAAGCAACTTGTGAAGCAAGGAATAACCTTTAGGTTAGCTTATAAAGTTAATAATAACCTTCAGGTTAGCTTTTGAGGCTAATAATAACCTTTAGGTTAGCTTTTGAGGCTAATAATAACCTTTAGGTTAGCTTTTGAGGCTAATAATAACCTTTAGGTTAGCTGTCACTTGTTCCTGTTTATCCCATTGGTCTAACAGAGAACTCACTGTCCTGAAGATCTGTCATCCACTTCTGATAAACCCCTACCCTGTTACAACATGGTTGTGTGTGTGTGTGTGTGTGTGTGTGTGTGTGTGTGTGTCTGTGTGTCTGTGTGTGTGTGTTTCCAGTTGTTTGGTTGTTTGTCTCTGTATGATTGCAAAAACAAGAAGCTCTCTCTCTCTCATTAAATATAATTACATTTCTGTTAATTTCTCCTTATTAAGACTAATTGCAGCGTGGCTCCTTGAATCCTGCACACACACATACCCCCCCCCCCCCCCCTCTCTTTCTCTCTCTCTATCTGTGTCTCTCTCTGGAGTAGGAGGACCATTTTCCTGAGCCCAGAGCCTGCTGGAGTGTGTGTGTGTGTGTGTGTGTGTGTGTGTGTGTGTGTGTGTGTGTGTGTGTGTGTGTGTGCGTGTGCGTGCATGCATGCGTTCGTGTGTGTGGGAGATGGAGAGGAGCACTAATGTATTCAGCGGCTTTGTCCTTTCTACTCTTACAGAGTCCAGGAGGTTTCAGATAAAATAGCTCCTCTTCATCATCCTCATCCTCATCATCCTTACTCTTACAATAACGCTGCTGTCTTTAATTACATCTGCAGCCAAACAGCTGTTTGTTAGAATCAGTTGAATGAAATAATTACTCTCACCTAAATAAAACTTGAAGGTGAGGAGCCCAGAAAGAACATACTACTCTAACCCTAACCTAACCCTTCCTCTCTCCGTCCTGCTCCTCTCTCCATCTTCATCCCTCCATCCTGCTCCTCTCTCTCCATCTTCCTCTCTCCGTCCTGCTCCTCTCTCTCCATCTTCATCCCTCCATCCTGCTCCTCTCTCGCCATCTTCCTCCCTCCATCCTGCTCCTCTCTCCATCTTCCTCCCTCCATCCTGCTCCTCTCTCTCCATCTTCCTCCCTCCATCCTGCTCCTATCTCTCCATCTTCCTCCCTCCATCCTGCTCCTCTCTCCATCTTCCTCCCTCCATCCTGCTCCTCTCTTTCCATCTTCCTCCCTCCATCCTGCTCCTATCGCTCCATCTTCCTCCCTCCATCCTGCTCCTCTCTCTCCATCTTCCTCCCTCTGTCTCTAACTGCTACAGGTCTTGTTGTCTTCATAGTGTTATGTTGTTAGCTACAGGTCTTGTTGTCTTCATAGTGTTATGTTGTTAGCTACAGGTCTTGTTGTCTTCATAGTGTTATGTTGTTAGCTACAGGTCTTGTTGTCTTCATAGTGTTATGTTGTTAGCTACAGGTCTTGTTGTCTTCATAGTGTTATGTTGTTAGCTACAGGTCTTGTTGTCTACATAGTGTTATGTTGTTAGCTACAGGTCTTGTTGTCTACATAGTGTTATGTTGTTAGCTACAGGTCTTGTTGTCTTCATAGTGTTATGTTGTTAGCTACAGGTCTTGTTGTCTTCATAGTGTTATGTTGTTGGCTACAGGTCTTGTCTTCATAGTGTTATGTTGTTAGCTACAGGTCTTGTTGTCTACATAGTGTTATGTTGTTAGCTACAGGTCTTGTTGTCTACATAGTGTTATGTTGTTAGCTACAGGTCTTGTCTTCATAGTGTTATGTTGTTAGCTACAGGTCTTGTCTTCATAGTGTTATGTTGTTAGCTACAGGTCTTGTTGTCTTCATAGTGTTATGTTGTTAGCTACAGGTCTTGTTGTCTACATAGTGTTATGTTGTTAGCTACAGGTCTTGTTGTCTACATAGTGTTATGTTGTTAGCTACAGGTCTTGTTGTCTTCATAGTGTTATGTTGTTAGCTACAGGTCTTGTTGTCTACATAGTGTTATGTTGTTAGCTACAGGTCTTGTCTTCATAGTGTTAAGTTGTTAGCTACAGTCACAGACAACATACATGTTGACTCATGGTCACATATGCAACCCTAATTATATATCACTGGCTGTGACAAGTATGCAGACTAAGATCAAATGTACATAGGATGATGATAATGTTGCTTGGCTATTTTGGGAGCTTTAAGAGTCAGAGCTTCTCATCAGAGTAATAAGAGTTACTATGCTGTTGACAACAGAGTACAATGAGCAGCAATGGTTTCATCACCTACCTTCCTGCTCTTTGGTTGAAGAAACATCGGGAACGCCTTCTCTCCTGACCTTCTGAACCACATTCCTAACCAGCGACCTGGAGCTGACGGGCTCGTTGGCCGGCACTGTCCACACCGACACTGGCTGGCGACCCCTCACCGTGACAACAGCAGGTTTGCGTGGCGTGAGCGCGGAGGAGAGGGTGCCCATGTAGAAGGCACAGAGAGATCAGTAGCTCTGTGTTTTACTGCAGACCAATCAGTCTGTAGAGCATGAGGTCCAGCGCCTCGCAGGCTTATTCATATGACATGGTGGCCGTTACACATTTATGCAGCTGTATATTCATTATAAAAAAATATGGAATCCAGCATGTGATCTAAATTTGGGAAATTTTATTAACTTGTGGTCAGAATATGTGACACAATATGTTCACATTAATGACATAATTGATTGAAGAGGCTTAACAAAAGCTTTGTCAAAGAAAGATAAAATATAATTAGTTAAAACAATTCATTGTTGAAATAACAGGGAGACAATGTATATTCTACTGCCTGAAAAAAATTGTCGCCACAAGTATCCAATACAATTGCTATTAATATTGAATTTATACTAAGTATGAAGTGTTAGGGTTGTGTTAGTGCTGTGTAATAACTGTGTTAGGGTTAGTGCTGTGTAATAACTGTGTTACGGTTAGTGCTGTGTAATAACTGTGTTAGGGTTGGTGCTGTGTAATAACTGTTAGGGTTAGTGCTGTGTAATAACTGTTAGGGTTAGTGCTGTGTAATAACTGTGTTAGGGTTGGTGCTGTGTAGCAACTGTGTTACGGTTAGTGCTGTGCAATAACTGTGTTAGGGTTGTGTTAGTATTATGTCAGGGTAGTGTTAGTGTTAGTGTGTTAATGCTGTGTTAGTGTTAGTACTGTCCTAGGGTTGTGTCAGGGTTAGTGTGCTAGTGTTAAGGGGGGCCCCTTGCTGGGCAGAGGGAGCGAAGTTGTTGCGTAAAGCCAGGATTGGGGCAGGAGGCGGGGCGAGCTGTTTTCACCAATGAGAATGCAGCATCAAAGGGTTGGCCATCTCGAAGTATCAGGTAACCAATCACAACAGCTGCTGCACGGGACACCCCAGCGTTGCAGTGAACCAACACCACTCCTTTCTGGGGGGTGGGTAAAGAAGAGAGGGAGCGAGATGGAGGGGTGGAGAGAGATAAAGAAGAGAGGGAGAGAGATGAAGGGAGATAACGAAGAGAGAAAGATTAAGGGTCACATATTGATTTATTTTCCTCAGAAATCCGATTATGCTAGCAGGACAGACTGTGGAGAGGGTTAGGGTTAGGTAACCACAAGCCTCTAACTCCACCCACCAGAACCAGAACACATCACTAATCAACCCCCTAGTCATCCAAGTCATTAAGACCTCACTAGTCAACCACTTAGACTTCTAAGTCATTAAGACTTGATTAACCTACACGCTGATGGTACGGATGAAAGGTGAGAGAACGCTGGAGAGCTGGGGTTACTTCTGCCTCTCTGAAAGCATGTGGCCAGTGTCAGGTTGTATGACACACATGGGGCGGTAGTGATATGATCTCTCTACAAGGACATTAACTATTGAACCAGAAAACGGCCATCTATAATTCAAAGGCAGCGGTAGAGAGAATAGAGAACAGTGATGGAGTGTATGATAGTTTAAAACAAAGATGGAGTGTATGATAGTTTAAAACAGGGATGGAGTGTATGATAGTTTAAAACAAAGATGAAGTGTATGATAGTTTAAAACAGAGATGGAGTGTATGATAGTTTGCAACAGCGATGGAGTTGTATGGTAGTTTAAAACAAAGATGTAGTGTATGATAGTTTAAAACAAAGATGGAGTGTATGATAGCTTAAAACAAAGATGAGTGTATGATGATAGCGTATAGCCTATATGTTAGCAGTATTACCTGTATGCTAGGAGTGTAGAATCTATGCTAGGAGTATAGCCAGTATGTTAGGAGTGTAGCCTGTAGGCTAGGAGTTAGTGATGGGAAGAGCAGTTATTTTCAGTGTACTGAATCATTAGAATCAGTTCACTAAAAAGATTAATTCAAAAGATTTGTTCACCGAATCATTCAGTACTTTTTGGAGCTCCGACTGCGTAGTCCCACCCACTGAACTGAAAAACGGCCGAGCGTTCAGTTCAGCTCGCTAAAGTGAACTGAACTGTAGTGCGTGAAGGATAAGAATTTAGTTGGATATTACCGTTTGAAAACTGAAAGCTACTAAAACAAAGCCCTACCCTATTATGTAACAGCTGATATTTTTGCGACACCTAATTAAAGGATAGTACTTTGCTACTTTCTACTTCGAGACTTCAAGCCATGAGAGGGAAAGAGCCGGGCTTGAGAACTGTCTATCACTGAACGAAGCACACAGATGCACCGTCCCTATAGCTAGCGTCTCAGCCAGTTTACTCGTTCAGTAAGTGAACGAATCACTGAACGTCTCAGCCAGTTCACTCGTTCAGTAAGTGAACGAATCACTGAACGTGTACCGTTCCCTCCCTCGCAAGTCAGTCACTCAGCCAGTACCACTAAATAACAAATCATTGAACATGTTACGTTCATTTGTACATCATCATGTAATGTGCATTTTTCCTGTCAAATAAACAAATAAAAGGTTTATGCAACTAAACGGGTTGTTAAATATTTGTATTATACTCAAATGAAAACAATACATATTAAAAATGGGAAATATAAATCAGCACTACCAGCTATTTTATTTTATAATTATGTGTTGCAAAAATATCTGCTGTTACAAATAGGGTAGGACTTTGCTATAGTGGCTTTCAGTTTGCAAACGATACAACTCGATTCTTATCCTTCACGTACTACCATTCAGTTCACTAGTTAGTGAGCTGAGCTGAACGCTGAGCTGATCGCTCGGCTGTCTTTCAGTTCAGTGAACTTTGAAAAGCACTGAATGGTACACGTTCAGTGATTCATTCAGTGATTCGTTCACTTACTGAACGAGTGATCTGGCTGAGACGTTCAGTGATTGGTTCACTTACTGATAGAGTGAACTGGCTGAGACACTAGCTATAGGGACGGTGCATCTGTGTGATTCGTTCAGTGATAGATAGTCGCTCAAACTCGCTCCTCCCTCCTCTTGAAGTCTCGAAGTCTCGAAGTGCGTAGTTGGTGTGGGCTACCAAATATTGCAACTTACCGAGAGAGCTCAACTGAACTGAAAAATGAACTAATTGTTTCAGGAAGTGATTCGGTTCAGTTCGTTCACCCAAAAGTTTCGTTCGAAATGAACGAATCGTTTGCGAACGTCACATCACTACAAGGAGTAAAGCTTGTAGGCTAGGAGTATAGCCTGTATGTTAGGAGTATTACCTGTATGCTAGGAGTGTTGCCTGCATGTCAGGAGTATAGCCTGTATGCTCTGAGTATAGCCTATATGCTAGGAGTATAGTCTATGTTAGGAAGATAGCCTGTATGCTAGGAGTATAGCCTGTATGCTAGGAGTGTAGCCTGTATGATAGGAGTATTGCCTATAGGCTAGGAGCTTAGTATGGGCCCAGTACCTCAGCATGGGCCTGGTCTATGAAGAGAGAGCAGTCTGTGATGTGAGCAGTGATATCAGTGTCAGGCTGGTCCAGGATGCTCAGGGTCTTGTAGATGAAGAGGTCAGTGAAGGTGTTCTCCACTCCGTAAGCTACATTCAGAATGTGGGACACCTGTACAACACCAAAAGAGCCTTTAACACAAACCTCTCTCACTCTTTAACACAAACTACTATCTTTATTTAACACAAACCTCTCTCTTTCTTTAACACAAACCACTATCACTCTTTAACACAAACCTCTCTCTTTCTTTAACACAAACCACTCTCACTCTTTACCACAAACCTCTCGCTTTCTTTAACAAAAACCTCTCTCACTCTTTAACACAAACCACTCTCTTTCTTTAACACAAACCTCTCATGCTTTAACACAAACCACTCTCTTTCTTAACACAAACCTCTCTCCCTCTTTAACACAAATCTCTCTTTATCTTTAACACAAACCACTCTCACTCTTTACCACAAACCTCTCTTTAACACAAACCTCTCTCTTTCTTTAACACAAACCACTCTCACTCTTGAACACAAACCTCTCGCTCTTTAACACAAACCAATCTCTTGAACACAAACCTCTCTCTTTCTTAACACAAACCTCTCTCACTATGAACACAAACCACTCTCCCTCTTTAACACAAACCACTCTCACTCTCTAACACAAAACCCTCATGCTCTTTCACACAAACCTCACTCACTCTTTCATATTAACCAAATTCACTCTTTTATACTAACTTACTCTTAGTTAGTCAGTTAGCTTCTCAGTTAGCTATTTAGTTTATTACTCAGTTCATTATTTAGTTAGTCAGTCAGTTAGCTAGTCAGTATGTTATTTAAGTTGTTAGTTTGGGGCTTGTTGGATGGTAAAGGATGGTTAAGATTCTAACCTGGTGCTTCTTCAGAGTGCTGAAGTCATGAGCTGCATCCTGGGAGCCTAAGGAACCAATCAGAAACCATTAAGTTAACAGAGCCGATCAGAAACAAATAGAAGTGATCAGAGCCAATCAAAAAAGAAACACAGCCAACAACCCACATTCCCAATGAACTAGTTATGATAAGTAGCATCATTGTTCTCTCTGACTAAACCACTGGTGAGCACCAAGCACACCCTTCTGGGAACCCTGCTCTTAGCCATTTGTAGCCATAGCAGAGACTTAGCCCTGATATCACAGTGGAGTCAGTGTGATTGACAGCAGAGACTTAGCCCTGATATCACAGTGGAGTCAGTGTGATTGACAGCAGAGACTTAGCCCTGATATCACAGTGGAGTCAGTGTGGACCTGTGACCCCTATGTGACCCCCAGCTTTTCATCACACACTGACCAATGGAAGTTGAGACTGCAGCATGCTGAGATATCCAATGTCCATTTCAAAAGGTTCTTTCATGATGTGTGTCTATAAATAGATCAATGAAGGATGATGTTGTTCTACATACAGTGGGGCCAAAAAGTATTTAGTCAGCCACTGATTGTGCAAGTTCTCCTACTTAGAAAGATGAGAGAGGTCTGTAATTTTCATCATAGGTACACTTCAACTATGAGAGACAAAAATTAAGAAAAAAATCCAGGAAATCACATTGTAGGATTTTTAAAGAATTTATTTGTAAATGATGGTGGAAAATAAGTATTTGGTCACCCACAAACAAGCAAGATTTCTGGCACTCACAGACCTGTAACTTCTTCTTTAAGAAGTTCTTCTGTCCTCCACTCGTTACCTGTATTAATGGAACCTGTTTGACCTCATCATCTGTATAAAAGACACCTGTCCACAGCCTCAAACAGTCAGACTCCAAACTCAACCATGGCCAAGACCAAAGAGCTGTCGAAGGACACCGGGAAGAAAATTGTAGACCAGCACCAGGCTGGGAAGAGTGAATCTGCAATAGGCAAGCAGGTTGGTGTGAATAGATCAACTGTGGGAGCAATTGTAAGAAAATGGAAGACATACAAGACCATTGATAATCTCCCTTGATCTGGGGCCCCACGCAAGATCTCATCCCGTGGGGTCAAAATGATCATGAGAGCGGTGAGCAAAAAGCCCAGAACTACACGGAGGGACCTGATGAATGACCTGCAGAGAGCTGGGACCAAAGTAACAAAGGCTACCATCAGTAACACACTACGCCGAGAGGGACTCAAATCCTGCAGTGCCAGGCGTGTCCCCCTGCTTAAGCCAGTACATGTCCAGGCCCGTCTGAAGTTTGCCAGAGAGCATATGGATGATCCAGAAGAGGAGAGAATATCATGTGGTCAGATGAAACCAAAATAGAACTTTTTGGTAAAAACTCAACTCGTCGTGTTTGGAGAAAGAAGAATGCTGAGTTGCATCCCAAGAACACAATACCTACTGTGAAGCATGGGGGTGGAAACATCATGCTTTGGGGCTGTTTCACTGCAAAGGGGACAGGACGACTGATCCGTGTTAAGGGAAGAATGAACGGGGCCATGTATCGTGAGATTTTAAGCCAAAACCTCCTTCCATCAGTGAGAGCATTGAAGATAGAACGTGGCTGGGTCTTCCAGCATGACAATGATCCCAAACACACCGCTCGGGCAACGAAGGAGTGGCCCTGTAAAAAGCATTTAAAAGTCCTGGAGTGGCCTAGCCAGTCTCCAGACCTCAACCCCATAGAACATTTGTGGAGGGAGTTGAAAGTCCGTGTTGCCCAGCGACAGCCCCAAAACATGACTGCTCTAGAGGAGATCTGCATGGAGGAATGGGCCAAAATACCAGCTACAGTGTGTGCAAACCTGGTGAAGACTTACAGGAAACGTTTGACCTCTGTCATTGCCAACAAAGGTTATGTTACAAAGTATTGAGTTGAACTTTTGTTATTGACCAAATACTTATTTTCCACCATCATTTACAAATAAATTCTTTAAAAATCCTACAATGTGATTTCCTGGATTTTTTTTCTCATTTTTGTCTCTGATAGTTGAAGTGTACCTATGATGAAAATTACAGACCTCTCTCATCTTTCTAAGTAGGAGAACTTGCACAATCAGTGGCTGACTAAATACTTTTTGGCCCCACTGTATATACATATATTTGATATATTATCATCAGCATTATCCTCATAGATATATGTATATGTATATATATATATGTATGTATATATATATATATATATATATATATATATATATATATATATATATATGTATATATATGAATAATGTTGTTTTCCATTATTTGATCTATGAAGGGCGATGCTGTTCTATAATAAATAGTAATGGTGTTAGATGTATATATACAGTATATATATATATATATATATATATATATATATATATATATATATATATATATGATCATGGTGCTGTTCTATAATAAATAGTAATGGTGTTAGATGGATTTATATCTATGATGATGGTGCTGTTCTACAATAAATAGTATTGGTATTAGATGCATGTATATCTATGATGATGGTGCTGTTCTATAATAATTAGTAATGGTGTTAGATGCATGTATATCTATGATGATGGTGCTGTTCTATAATAAATAGTATTGTATTAGATGCATGTATATCTATGATGATGGTGCTGTTCTATAATAAATAGTATTGGTATTAGATGCATGTATATCTATGATGATGGTGCTGTTCTACAATAAATAGTATTGGTATTAGATGCATGTATATCTATGATCATGGTGCCCGGTCTATAATAATTAGTAATGGTGTTAGATGCATGTATATCTATGATGATGGTGCTGTTCTATAATAAATAGCATTGGTATTAGATGCATGTATATCTATGATGATGGTGCTGTTCTATAATAAATAGTATTGGTATTAGATGCATGTATATCTATGATGATGGTGCTGTTCTATAATAAATAGTAATGGTGTTAGATGGATATATATCTATGATGATGATGCGGCTCACCGAGCAGTAAGAAGGGTTTGATGACTCCCACCTCCAGATCCCAGCTGGTGTCAGGAACGTACCCCAGGGCGCCGTGTGTATCAGGGTGTGGGTCCTCCTCCACCTGCACTGTGGAGCCTAACCAGGTCTCAATGATCCTCTGGCCACTCAGGCTGGTCACGCGGGTACACTGCCTTCTCAGCCGGGCCTTAGAGAAGGCCTGGATCTCCTGGGTCAAAGACTGCATGACCTGGCCCTGAAACAACCCACTCCCACGACAGAGCCCCGTAGAGTAGAGACTAAATATGAATAAAGGCCGAGTAGAATCCACTGCAATAGAAACTGACTAGAGCTGGAGCGTGGCAGGTCAGAGGTCAAGGGGTTAATCCGGCTGGGGTCAGGGTTGGGGTTAGGGAGCGTGTGGAGGCTGCTGGTGCAGGCTCTTCTCTGTAGACGGCCAGGCCTGCTGATTGGTGCAAAGGACTTCTGCCCCGCCCCAACGACTAGCCAGCCTGCAGGTGTAACCAGACTCTCAATGACATTCTATCAGGACACACACACACACACACACGCACACACACACACACACAGAAAGACAAATCCTGAATCCTTAAAATGTAAGTGCTGACATTGCCATTTTGGATACTTGGCTTCAACTACACTTGTTCACTGGGAGTGTTTTTTATTGTAATGTTCTCTGTGTCCTTTGTTTGTTTTGGAATCATTTGTTTTTGTTCTATGCTGCCTATTGGACAGGATGCCCTGGCAAAAGAGTTTTAATCTCAATGTGGACTCACACACACCCTACAAATACACACACACACACACATACACACAGAAACAGACCCACACTCACACAGAAACAGACACACACACACACAAAGAAGAACAGACCCACACACACAGACAGAAACAGACACACACACACACACACACACACAAAGAAGAACAGACCCACACTCACACACACACACACATAAACAGACCCAAGAGACAGCCCCGCTGTAGTTCCATATGTTCACCAGCAGGGGATGGTGTGGACCCAGAAGTAGACTCTTTCAGGTCCCAGGCCCAGTGATTCTGCCTCTTACCCAATGGTGCTGCCAGCCCCTGGTTACCGTGGCAGCCAGTCGGATCACTAAGTGGAATACTCCATCCTGGGATACTGGCATTGTCAGGGCAACATGCTGGTGCTGGATGACTTCTCTATCTTTATGCAGTGGATAATCATACGTAATATATGATATATCTTTATATATGCAGTGGATAATCATATGTAATATATGATATATCTTTATATATGAAGTGGATAATCACATGTATCTTTATATATGCAGTGAATAATCTGTCAACTAGAGGTCATAATGGATAATCTGTCAACTAGAGGTCATAATGGATAATCTGTCAGCTAGAGGTCATAGTATAATCTGTCAACTAGAGGTCATAGTGGATAATCTGTCAACTAGAGGTCATAGTGGATAATCTGTCAACTAGAGGTCATAGTGGATAATCTGTCAAGTAGAGGTCATAGTGGATAATCTGTCAACTAGAGGTCATACTGGATAATCTGATATGAGGAGAGGGGAGCTGTGTGTGTGTGTGTGTGTGTCTGTGTGTGTGTGTGTGTGTGTCTGTGTGTGTGTGTGTGTGTGTGTGTGCTGACCAGGAGGATATTCTGGGTTGAGAGGTCTTTTTTTTTGGAGGAGATGCTGGGTCGAGGGGGGAGATGCTGGGTCGAGGGGGGGGAGATGCTGGGTCGAGGGGGGAGATGCTGGGTCGAGGGGGGGGAGATGCTGGGTCGAGGGGGGAGATGCTGGGTCGAGGGGGGGGGGATGCTGGGTCGAGGGGGGGGAGATGCTGGGTCGAGGGGGGAGATGCTGGGTCGAGGGGGGAGATGCTGGGTCGAGGGGGGGGGGAGATGCTGGGTCGAGGGGGGAGATGCTGGGTCGAGGGGGGAGATGCTGGGTCGAGGGGGGAGATGCTGGGTCGAGGGGGGGAGATGCTGGGTCGAGGGGGGAGATGCTGGGTCGAGGGGGGGAGATGCTGGGTCGAGGGGAGAGATGCTGGGTCGAGGGGGGGGAGATGCTGGGTCGAGGGGGGAGATGCTGGGACCCAACAGCTGAGAAAACATGACATTCAATTAGTTAACAGAAAGTGCTAACCCTTCCTCCCTCATGCACATGGTGGGTAATACACCCCCCCACCCACACACACACACACACACTCACCTGGAGCCAGGGTTAGGGTTAGAGCTAGGCCTGCTGAGAGGTTTGTCCAGAGGAGCAGCGAGCCCAGCAGGGGGTCTACCGACTACCTTAACAGAGCCCCTCACCAGGCCCTCTGTGACCCCTAACAAGACACTCAGTGACCCCTAACCCCTCACAAGATCCTCTGTGACCCCTAACCTCTCACAAGATCCTCAGTGACCCCTAACCCCTCACAAGATCCACAGTGACCCCTAACCCCTCACAAGATCCTAAGTGACCCTTAACCCCTCGACAGACCCTCAGTGACCCCTAACCCCTCACCAGATCCTCAGTGACCCCTAACCCCTCACAAGATCCTCAGTGACCCCTAACCCCTCACAAGATCCTCAGTGACCCCTAACCACGCACAAGACCTTCAGTGACCCCTAACCCCTCGACAGACCCTCAGTGATCCCTGACCCCTCACCAGACCCTCTGTCACCCCTAACCCCTCACCAGACCCGTTAGTGATATTAATACATAGTGGATAAAAAGATCAAGTTAATACATTGTGGATAATGTTAATACATAGTGGATACTATTAATACATAGTGGATACTATTAATACATAGTGGATAATATGAATACATAGTGGATAAAATCAATACATAGTGGATAATGTTAATACATAGTGGATAATACATAGTGGATACTATTAATACATAGTGGATAATACATAGTGGATAATATGAATACATAGTGGATAATACATAGTGGATAATATGAATACATAGTGGATAATCGGAGGACCACAGGACCAGAGGGTGGACCGGAGGACCGGAGGACCGGAGGACCAGAGGACCAGAGGACCCCAGCTTGATTCTTCCCAGTCAAAACCACCAACACCCTCTGGATGGACACTGAACACATGGACTAGCTAAATCCAGCTCAGTTTAACAGCAGCACTGGTAGTCTGCACTACCACAACCATAACTTATACATCAACTTATGCTGCTAACCTAACTTATATATACTACAAACAAACTTACAGTGACATATGCTGCTACCCCTAGCAATACATTGTAGACTATAGACTTCTGCATATATATATATATATATAATTTTATTGGACATCTTTTAGCTTTAGTATATATGTCTTATCTGTGTTTGAATGTGGACTTTATATGTTTACCGCAAGAGCATGGGAAACGTCTTTTCGATTCCTTTGTATGTCTCGACATGTGAAGTAATTGACAATAAAGCTACTTTGAATGGAAGGGTGGAGGGGATAGGGGAAAAAAAGTAGATGGAATTATACGTGAATTAATTAATATGAATACATAGTGGATAATATGAATACATAGTGGATAATACATAGTGGATAATATGAATACATAGTGGATAATATGAATACATAGTGGATAATACATAGTGGATAATATGAATAAATAGTGGATAATATGAATACATAGTGGATAATATGAATACATAGTGGATAATACATAGTGGATAATATGAATACATAGTGGATAATATGAATACATAGTGGATAATACATAGTGGATAATATGAATACATAGTGGATAATATGAATACATAGTGGATAATACATAGTGGATAATATGAATACATAGTGGATAATACATAGTGGATAATATGAATACATAGTGGATAATATGAATACATAGTGGATAATACATAGTGGATAATATGAATACATAGTGGATAATACATAGTGGATAATATGAATACATAGTGGATAATACATAGTGGATAATATGAATACATAGTGGATAATATGAATACATAGTGGATAATACATAGTGGATAATATGAATACATAGTGGATAATATGAATACATAGTGGATAATACATAGTGGATAATATGAATACATAGTGGATAATATGAATACATAGTGGATAATATGAATACATAGTGGATAATACATAGTGGATAATATGAATACATAGTGGATAATACATAGTGGATAATATGAATACATAGTGGATAATATGAATACATAGTGGATAATACATAGTGGATAATATGAATACATAGTGGATAATATGAATACATAGTGGATAATACATAGTGGATAATATGAATACATAGTGGATAATACATAGTGGATAATATGAATACATAGTGGATAATATGAATACATAGTGGATAATGTTAATACATAGTGGATAATATGAATACATAGTGGATAATACATAGTGGATAATATGAATACATAGTGGATAATATGAATACATAGTGGATAATATGAATACATAGTGGATAATATGAATACATAGTGGATAATATGAATACATAGTGGATAATACATAGTGGATAATATGAATACATAGTGGATAATACATAGTGGATAATATGAATACATAGTGGATAATATGAATACATAGTGGATAATACATAGTGGATAATATGAATACATAGTGGATAATGTTAATACATAGTGGATAATACATAGTGGATAATATGAATACATAGTGGATAATATGAATACATAGTGGATAATGTTAATACATAGTGGATAATATGAATACATAGTGGATAATACATAGTGGATAATATGAATACATAGTGGATAATATGAATACATAGTGGATAATATGAATACATAGTGGATAATACATAGTGGATAATACGAATACATAGTGGATAATATGAATACATAGTGGATAATATGAATACATAGTGGATAATACATAGTGGATACTATTAATACATAGTGGATAATATGAATACATAGTGGATAATACATAGTGGATAATATGAATACATAGTGGATAATATGAATACATAGTGAATAATATGAATACATAGTGGATAATATGAATACATAGTGGATAATACATAGTGGATAATATGAATACATAGTGGATAATATGAATACATAGTGGATAATACATAGTGGATAATATGAATACATAGTGGATAATATGAATACATAGTGGATAATATGAATACATAGTGGATAATATGAATACATAGTGGATAATATGAATACATAGTGGATAATACATAGTGGATAATATGAATACATAGTGGATAATATGAATACATAGTGGATAATACACAGTGGATAATATGAATACATAGTGGATATTATGAATACATAGTGGATAATACATAGTGGATAATACACAGTGGATAATATGAATACATAGTGGATAATATGAATACATAGTGGATAATACATAGTGGATAATATGAATACATAGTGGATAATATGAATACATAGTGGATAATATGAATACATAGTGGATAATACATAGTGGATAATATGAATACATAGTGGATAATACATAGTGGATAATATGAATACATAGTGGATAATGTTAATACATAGTGGATAATATGAATACATAGTGGATAATATGAATACATAGTGGATAATATGAATACATAGTGGATAATGTTAATACATAGTGGATAATATGAATACATAGTGGATAATATGAATACATAGTGGATAATATGAATACATAGTGGATAATATGAATACATAGTGGATAATACATAGTGGATAATATGAATACATAGTGGATAATATGAATACATAGTGGATAATACATAGTGGATAATATGAATACATAGTGGATAATATGAATACATAGTGGATAATATGAATACATAGTGGATAATACATAGTGGATAATATGAATACATAGTGGATAATATGAATACATAGTGGATAATACATAGTGGATAATATGAATACATAGTGGATAATATGAATACATAGTGGATAATATGAATACATAGTGGATAATATGAATACATAGTGGATAATACATAGTGGATAATATGAATACATAGTGGATAATATGAATACATAGTGGATAATGTTAATACATAGTGGATAATATGAATACATAGTGGATAATACATAGTGGATAATATGAATACATAGTGGATAATATGAATACATAGTGGATAATATGAATACATAGTGGATAATATGAATACATAGTGGATAATACATAGTGGATAATATGAATACATAGTGGATAATACATAGTGGATAATATGAATACATAGTGGATAATATGAATACATAGTGGATAATACATAGTGGATAATATGAATACATAGTGGATAATGTTAATACATAGTGGATAATACATAGTGGATAATATGAATACATAGTGGATAATATGAATACATAGTGGATAATGTTAATACATAGTGGATAATATGAATACATAGTGGATAATACATAGTGGATAATATGAATACATAGTGGATAATATGAATACATAGTGGATAATATGAATACATAGTGGATAATACATAGTGGATAATACGAATACATAGTGGATAATATGAATACATAGTGGATAATATGAATACATAGTGGATAATACATAGTGGATACTATTAATACATAGTGGATAATATGAATACATAGTGGATAATACATAGTGGATAATATGAATACATAGTGGATAATATGAATACATAGTGGATAATATGAATACATAGTGGATAATATGAATACATAGTGGATAATACATAGTGGATAATATGAATACATAGTGGATAATATGAATACATAGTGGATAATACATAGTGGATAATATGAATACATAGTGGATAATATGAATACATAGTGGATAATACATAGTGGATAATACACAGTGGATAATATGAATACATAGTGGATAATATGAATACATAGTGGATAATACATAGTGGATAATATGAATACATAGTGGATAATATGATATGAATACATAGTGGATAATATGAATACATAGTGGATAATACATAGTGGATAATATGAATACATAGTGGATAATACATAGTGGATAATATGAATACATAGTGGATAATGTTAATACATAGTGGATAATATGAATACATAGTGGATAATATGAATACATAGTGGATAATATGAATACATAGTGGATAATGTTAATACATAGTGGATAATATGAATACATAGTGGATAATATGAATACATAGTGGATAATATGAATACATAGTGGATAATATGAATACATAGTGGATAATACATAGTGGATAATATGAATACATAGTGGATAATATGAATACATAGTGGATAATACATAGTGGATAATATGAATACATAGTGGATAATATGAATACATAGTGGATAATATGAATACATAGTGGATAATACATAGTGGATAATATGAATACATAGTGGATAATATGAATACATAGTGGATAATACATAGTGGATAATATGAATACATAGTGGATAATATGAATACATAGTGGATAATACATAGTGGATAATACACAGTGGATAATATGAATACATAGTGGATAATATGAATACATAGTGGATAATACATAGTGGATAATATGAATACATAGTGGATAATATGAATACATAGTGGATAATATGAATACATAGTGGATAATACATAGTGGATAATATGAATACATAGTGGATAATACATAGTGGATAATATGAATACATAGTGGATAATATGAATAAATAGTGGATAATACATAGTGGATAATATGAATACATAGTGGATAATACATAGTGGATAATATGAATACATAGTGGATAATATGAATACATAGTGGATAATACATAGTGGATAATATGAATACATAGTGGATAATACATAGTGGATAATATGAATACATAGTGGATAATATGAATACATAGTGGATAATATGAATACATAGTGGATAATACATAGTGGATAATATGAATACATAGTGGATAATATGAATACATAGTGGATAATATGAAAACATAGTGGATAATACATAGTGGATAATATGAATAAATAGTGGATAATATGAATACATAGTGGATAATACATAGTGGATAATATGAATACATAGTGGATAATATGAATACATAGTGGATAATATGAATACATAGTGGATAATATGAATACATAGTGGATAATACATAGTGGATAATATGAATACATAGTGGATAATATGAATACATAGTGGATAATACATAGTGGATAATATGAATACATAGTGGATAATATGAATACATAGTGGATAATACATAGTGGATAATATGAATACATAGTGGATAATACATAGTGGATAATATGAATACATAGTGGATAATATGAATACATAGTGGATAATACATAGTGGATAATATGAATACATAGTGGATAATACATAGTGGATAATATGAATACATAGTGGATAATATGAATACATAGTGGATAATATGAATACATAGTGGATACATAGTGGATAATATGAATACATAGTGGATAATATGAATACATAGTGGATAATACATAGTGGATAATATGAATACATAGTGGATAATATGAATACATAGTGGATAATACATAGTGGATAATATGAATACATAGTGGATAATATGAATACATAGTGGATAATATGAATACATAGTGGATAATATGATTACATAGTGGATAATACATAGTGGATAATATGAATACATAGTGGATAATATGAATACATAGTGGATAATATGAATACATAGTGGATAATACATAGTGGATAATATGAATACATAGTGGATAATACATAGTGGATAATTGGAATACATAGTGGATAATACATAGTGGATAATATGAATACATAGTGGATAATATGAATACATAGTGGATAATATGAATACATAGTGGATAATACATAGTGGATAATATGAATACATAGTGGATAATATGAATACATAGTGGATAATGTTAATACATAGTGGATAATATGAATACATAGTGGATAATACATAGTGGATAATATGAATACATAGTGGATAATATGAATACGTAGTGGATAATATGAATACATAGTGGATAATATGAATACATAGTGGATAATACATAGTGGATAATATGAATACATAGTGGATAATACATAGTGGATAATATGAATACATAGTGGATAATACATAGTGGATAATATGAATACATAGTGGATAATATGAATACATAGTGGATAATACATAGTGGATAATATGAATACATAGTGGATAATGTTAATACATAGTGGATAATATGAATACATAGTGGATAATACATAGTGGATAATATGAATACATAGTGGATAATATGAATACATAGTGGATAATATGAATACATAGTGGATAATACATAGTGGATAATACGAATACATAGTGGATAATATGAATACATAGTGGATAATATGAATACATAGTGGATAATACATAGTGGATACTATTAATACATAGTGGATAATATGAATACATAGTGGATAATACATAGTGGATAATATGAATACATAGTGGATAATATGAATACATAGTGGATAATACATAGTGGATAATATGAATACATAGTGGATAATATGAATACATAGTGGATAATATGAATTCATAGTGGATAATACATAGTGGATAATATGAATACATAGTGGATAATACATAGTGGATAATATGAATACATAGTGGATAATATGAATACATAGTGGATAATACATAGTGGATAATATGAATACATAGTGGATAATACATAGTGGATAATATGAATACATAGTGGATAATATGAATACATAGTGGATAATACATAGTGGATAATATGAATACATAGTGGATAATACATAGTGGATAATATGAATACATATTGGATAATATGAATACATAGTGGATAATATGAATACATAGTGGATAATACATAGTGGATAATATGAATACATAGTGGATAATATGAATACATAGTGGATAATATGAATACATAGTGGATAATACATAGTGGATAATATGAATACATAGTGGATAATATGAATACATAGTGGATAATACATAGTGGATAATATGAATACATAGTGGATAATATGAATACATAGTGGATAATATGAATACATAGTGGATAATATGAATACATAGTGGATAATACATAGTGGATAATATGAATACATAGTGGATAATATGAATACATAGTGGATAATACATAGTGGATAATATGAATACATAGTGGATAATATGAATACATAGTGGATAATACATAGTGGATAATATGAATACATAGTGGATAATACATAGTGGATAATATGAATACATAGTGGATAATATGAATACATAGTGGATAATACATAGTGGATAATATGAATACATAGTGGATAATACATAGTGGATAATATGAATATATAGTGGATAATATGAATACATAGTGGATAATATGAATACATAGTGGATAATACACAGTGGATAATATGAATACATAGTGGATATTATGAATACATAGTGGATAATACATAGTGGATAATACACAGTGGATAATATGAATACATAGTGGATAATATGAATACATAGTGGATAATACATAGTGGATAATATGAATACATAGTGGATAATATGAATACATAGTGGATAATACATAGTGGATAATATGAATACATAGTGGATAATATGAATACATAGTGGATAATATGAATACATAGTGGATAATACATAGTGGATAATATGAATACATAGTGGATAATATGAATACATAGTGGATAATACATAGTGGATAATATGAATACATAGTGGATAATACATAGTGGATAATATGAATACATAGTGGATAATATGAATACATAGTGGATAATATGAATACATAGTGGATAATACATAGTGGATAATATGAATACATAGTGGATAATATGAATACATAGTGGATAATATGAATACATAGTGGATAATATGATTACATAATGGATAATACATAGTGGATAATATGAATACATAGTGGATAATATGAATACATAGTGGATAATATGAATACATAGTGGATAATATGAATACATAGTGGATAATACATAGTGGATAATATGAATACATAGTGGATAATACATAGTGGATAATATGAATACATAGTGGATAATATGAATACATAGTGGATAATATGAATACATAGTGGATAATACATAGTGGATAATATGAATACATAGTGGATAATATGAATACATAGTGGATAATGTTAATACATAGTGGATAATATGAATACATAGTGGATAATACATAGTGGATAATATGAATACATAGTGGATAATATGAATACATAGTGGATAATATGAATACATAGTGGATAATATGAATACATAGTGGATAATACATAGTGGATAATATGAATACATAGTGGATAATACATAGTGGATAATATGAATACATAGTGGATAATACATAGTGGATAATATGAATACATAGTGGATAATATGAATACATAGTGGATAATACATAGTGGATAATATGAATACATAGTGGATAATGTTAATACATAGTGGATAATACATAGTGGATAATATGAATACATAGTGGATAATATGAATACATAGTGGATAATGTTAATACATAGTGGATAATATGAATACATAGTGGATAATACATAGTGGATAATATGAATACATAGTGGATAATATGAATACATAGTGGATAATATGAATACATAGTGGATAATACATAGTGGATAATACGAATACATAGTGGATAATATGAATACATAGTGGATAATATGAATACATAGTGGATAATACATAGTGGATAATATTAATACATAGTGGATAATATGAATACATAGTGGATAATACATAGTGGATAATATGAATACATAGTGGATAATATGAATACATAGTGGATAATACATAGTGGATAATATGAATACATAGTGGATAATATGAATACATAGTGGATAATATGAATACATAGTGGATAATACATAGTGGATAATATGAATACATAGTGGATAATACATAGTGGATAATATGAATACATAGTGGATAATATGAATACATAGTGGATAATACATAGTGGATAATATGAATACATAGTGGATAATACATAGTGGATAATATGAATACATAGTGGATAATATGAATACATAGTGGATAATACATAGTGGATAATATGAATACATAGTGGATAATACATAGTGGATAATATGAATACATAGTGGATAATATGAATACATAGTGGATAATATGAATACATAGTGGATAATACATAGTGGATAATATGAATACATAGTGGATAATATGAATACATAGTGGATAATATGAATACATAGTGGATAATACATAGTGGATAATATGAATACATAGTGGATAATATGAATACATAGTGGATAATACATAGTGGATAATATGAATACATAGTGGATAATATGAATACATAGTGGATAATATGAATACATAGTGGATAATATGAATACATAGTGGATAATACATAGTGGATAATATGAATACATAGTGGATAATATGAATACATAGTGGATAATATGAATACATAGTGGATAATATGAATACATAGTGGATAATACATAGTGGATAATATGAATACATAGTGGATAATATGAATACATAGTGGATAATACATAGTGGATAATATGAATACATAGTGGATAATATGAATACATAGTGGATAATACACAGTGGATAATATGAATACATAGTGGATATTATGAATACATAGTGGATAATACATAGTGGATAATACACAGTGGATAATATGAATACATAGTGGATAATATGAATACATAGTGGATAATACATAGTGGATAATATGAATACATAGTGGATAATATGAATACATAGTGGATAATATGAATACATAGTGGATAATACATAGTGGATAATATGAATACATAGTGGATAATACATAGTGGATAATATGAATACATAGTGGATAATGTTAATACATAGTGGATAATATGAATACATAGTGGATAATATGAATACATAGTGGATAATATGAATACATAGTGGATAATGTTAATACATAGTGGATAATATGAATACATAGTGGATAATATGAATACATAGTGGATAATATGAATACATAGTGGATAATATGAATACATAGTGGATAATACATAGTGGATAATACGAATACATAGTGGATAATATGAATACATAGTGGATAATATGAATACATAGTGGATAATACATAGTGGATACTATTAATACATAGTGGATAATATGAATACATAGTGGATAATACATAGTGGATAATATGAATACATAGTGGATAATATGAATACATAGTGGATAATACATAGTGGATAATATGAATACATAGTGGATAATATGAATACATAGTGGATAATATGAATTCATAGTGGATAATACATAGTGGATAATATGAATACATAGTGGATAATACATAGTGGATAATATGAATACATAGTGGATAATACATAGTGGATAATATGAATACATAGTGGATAATATGAATACATAGTGGATAATACATAGTGGATAATATGAATACATAGTGGATAATATGAATACATAGTGGATAATATGAATACATAGTGGATAATATGATTACATAGTGGATAATACATAGTGGATAATATGAATACATAGTGGATAATATGAATACATAGTGGATAATATGAATACATAGTGGATAATACATAGTGGATAATATGAATACATAGTGGATAATACATAGTGGATAATTGGAATACATAGTGGATAATACATAGTGGATAATATGAATACATAGTGGATAATATGAATACATAGTGGATAATATGAATACATAGTGGATAATACATAGTGGATAATATGAATACATAGTGGATAATATGAATACATAGTGGATAATGTTAATACATAGTGGATAATATGAATACATAGTGGATAATACATAGTGGATAATATGAATACATAGTGGATAATATGAATACATAGTGGATAATATGAATACATAGTGGATAATATGAATACATAGTGGATAATACATAGTGGATAATATGAATACATAGTGGATAATACATAGTGGATAATATGAATACATAGTGGATAATACATAGTGGATAATATGAATACATAGTGGATAATATGAATACATAGTGGCTAATACATAGTGGATAATATGAATACATAGTGGATAATGTTAATACATAGTGGATAATATGAATACATAGTGGATAATACATAGTGGATAATATGAATACATAGTGGATAATATGAATACATAGTGGATAATATGAATACATAGTGGATAATACATAGTGGATAATACGAATACATAGTGGATAATATGAATACATAGTGGATAATATGAATACATAGTGGATAATACATAGTGGATACTATTAATACATAGTGGATAATATGAATACATAGTGGATAATACATAGTGGATAATATGAATACATAGTGGATAATATGAATACATAGTGGATAATACATAGTGGATAATATGAATACATAGTGGATAATATGAATACATAGTGGATAATATGAATTCATAGTGGATAATACATAGTGGATAATATGAATACATAGTGGATAATACATAGTGGATAATATGAATACATAGTGGATAATATGAATACATAGTGGATAATACATAGTGGATAATATGAATACATAGTGGATAATACATAGTGGATAATATGAATACATAGTGGATAATATGAATACATAGTGGATAATACATAGTGGATAATATGAATACATAGTGGATAATACATAGTGGATAATATGAATACATATTGGATAATATGAATACATAGTGGATAATATGAATACATAGTGGATAATACATAGTGGATAATATGAATACATAGTGGATAATATGAATACATAGTGGATAATATGAATACATAGTGGATAATACATAGTGGATAATATGAATACATAGTGGATAATATGAATACATAGTGGATAATACATAGTGGATAATATGAATACATAGTGGATAATATGAATACATAGTGGATAATATGAATACATAGTGGATAATATGAATACATAGTGGATAATAAATAGTGGATAATATGAATACATAGTGGATAATATGAATACATAGTGGATAATACATAGTGGATAATATGAATACATAGTGGATAATATGAATACATAGTGGATAATACATAGTGGATAATATGAATACATAGTGGATAATACATAGTGGATAATATGAATACATAGTGGATAATATGAATACATAGTGGATAATACATAGTGGATAATATGAATACATAGTGGATAATACATAGTGGATAATATGAATATATAGTGGATAATATGAATACATAGTGGATAATATGAATACATAGTGGATAATACACAGTGGATAATATGAATACATAGTGGATATTATGAATACATAGTGGATAATACATAGTGGATAATACACAGTGGATAATATGAATACATAGTGGATAATATGAATACATAGTGGATAATACATAGTGGATAATATGAATACATAGTGGATAATATGAATACATAGTGGATAATACATAGTGGATAATATGAATACATAGTGGATAATATGAATACATAGTGGATAATATGAATACATAGTGGATAATACATAGTGGATAATATGAATACATAGTGGATAATATGAATACATAGTGGATAATACATAGTGGATAATATGAATACATAGTGGATAATAAATAGTGGATAATATGAATACATAGTGGATAATATGAATACATAGTGGATAATATGAATACATAGTGGATAATACATAGTGGATAATATGAATACATAGTGGATAATATGAATACATAGTGGATAATATGAATACATAGTGGATAATATGATTACATAATGGATAATACATAGTGGATAATATGAATACATAGTGGATAATATGAATACATAGTGGATAATATGAATACATAGTGGATAATATGAATACATAGTGGATAATACATAGTGGATAATATGAATACATAGTGGATAATACATAGTGGATAATATGAATACATAGTGGATAATATGAATACATAGTGGATAATATGAATACATAGTGGATAATACATAGTGGATAATATGAATACATAGTGGATAATATGAATACATAGTGGATAATGTTAATACATAGTGGATAATATGAATACATAGTGGATAATACATAGTGGATAATATGAATACATAGTGGATAATATGAATACATAGTGGATAATATGAATACATAGTGGATAATACATAGTGGATAATATGAATACATAGTGGATAATACATAGTGGATAATATGAATACATAGTGGATAATACATAGTGGATAATATGAATACATAGTGGATAATATGAATACATAGTGGATAATACATAGTGGATAATATGAATACATAGTGGATAATGTTAATACATAGTGGATAATACATAGTGGATAATATGAATACATAGTGGATAATATGAATACATAGTGGATAATGTTAATACATAGTGGATAATATGAATACATAGTGGATAATACATAGTGGATAATATGAATACATAGTGGATAATATGAATACATAGTGGATAATATGAATACATAGTGGATAATACATAGTGGATAATACGAATACATAGTGGATAATATGAATACATAGTGGATAATATGAATACATAGTGGATAATACATAGTGGATACTATTAATACATAGTGGATAATATGAATACATAGTGGATAATACATAGTGGATAATATGAATACATAGTGGATAATATGAATACATAGTGGATAATACATAGTGGATAATATGAATACATAGTGGATAATATGAATACATAGTGGATAATATGAATACATAGTGGATAATACATAGTGGATAATATGAATACATAGTGGATAATACATAGTGGATAATATGAATACATAGTGGATAATATGAATACATAGTGGATAATACATAGTGGATAATATGAATACATAGTGGATAATACATAGTGGATAATATGAATACATAGTGGATAATATGAATACATAGTGGATAATACATAGTGGATAATATGAATACATAGTGGATAATACATAGTGGATAATATGAATACATAGTGGATAATATGAATACATAGTGGATAATATGAATACATAGTGGATAATACATAGTGGATAATATGAATACATAGTGGATAATATGAATACATAGTGGATAATATGAATACATAGTGGATAATACATAGTGGATAATATGAATACATAGTGGATAATATGAATACATAGTGGATAATACATAGTGGATAATATGAATACATAGTGGATAATATGAATACATAGTGGATAATATGAATACATAGTGGATAATATGAATACATAGTGGATAATACATAGTGGATAATATGAATACATAGTGGATAATATGAATACATAGTGGATAATATGAATACATAGTGGATAATATGAATACATAGTGGATAATACATAGTGGATAATATGAATACATAGTGGATAATATGAATACATAGTGGATAATACATAGTGGATAATATGAATACATAGTGGATAATATGAATACATAGTGGATAATACACAGTGGATAATATGAATACATAGTGGATATTATGAATACATAGTGGATAATACATAGTGGATAATACACAGTGGATAATATGAATACATAGTGGATAATATGAATACATAGTGGATAATACATAGTGGATAATATGAATACATAGTGGATAATATGAATACATAGTGGATAATATGAATACATAGTGGATAATACATAGTGGATAATATGAATACATAGTGGATAATACATAGTGGATAATATGAATACATAGTGGATAATGTTAATACATAGTGGATAATATGAATACATAGTGGATAATATGAATACATAGTGGATAATATGAATACATAGTGGATAATGTTAATACATAGTGGATAATATGAATACATAGTGGATAATATGAATACATAGTGGATAATATGAATACATAGTGGATAATATGAATACATAGTGGATAATACATAGTGGATAATACGAATACATAGTGGATAATATGAATACATAGTGGATAATATGAATACATAGTGGATAATACATAGTGGATACTATTAATACATAGTGGATAATATGAATACATAGTGGATAATACATAGTGGATAATATGAATACATAGTGGATAATATGAATACATAGTGGATAATACATAGTGGATAATATGAATACATAGTGGATAATATGAATACATAGTGGATAATATGAATTCATAGTGGATAATACATAGTGGATAATATGAATACATAGTGGATAATACATAGTGGATAATATGAATACATAGTGGATAATATGAATACATAGTGGATAATACATAGTGGATAATATGAATACATAGTGGATAATACATAGTGGATAATATGAATACATAGTGGATAATATGAATACATAGTGGATAATACATAGTGGATAATATGAATACATAGTGGATAATACATAGTGGATAATATGAATACATAGTGGATAATATGAATACATAGTGGATAATATGAATACATAGTGGATAATACATAGTGGATAATATGAATACATAGTGGATAATATGAATACATAGTGGATAATATGAATACATAGTGGATAATACATAGTGGATAATATGAATACATAGTGGATAATATGAATACATAGTGGATAATACATAGTGGATAATATGAATACATAGTGGATAATATGAATACATAGTGGATAATATGAATACATAGTGGATAATACATAGTGGATAATATGAATACATAGTGGATAATATGAATACATAGTGGATAATACATAGTGGATAATATGAATACATAGTGGATAATATGAATACATAGTGGATAATACATAGTGGATAATATGAATACATAGTGGATAATACATAGTGGATAATATGAATACATAGTGGATAATATGAATACATAGTGGATAATACATAGTGGATAATATGAATACATAGTGGATAATACATAGTGGATAATATGAATATATAGTGGATAATATGAATACATAGTGGATAATATGAATACATAGTGGATAATACACAGTGGATAATATGAATACATAGTGGATATTATGAATACATAGTGGATAATACATAGTGGATAATACACAGTGGATAATATGAATACATAGTGGATAATATGAATACATAGTGGATAATACATAGTGGATAATATGAATACATAGTGGATAATATGAATACATAGTGGATAATACATAGTGGATAATATGAATACATAGTGGATAATATGAATACATAGTGGATAATATGAATACATAGTGGATAATACATAGTGGATAATATGAATACATAGTGGATAATATGAATACATAGTGGATAATACATAGTGGATAATATGAATACATAGTGGATAATACATAGTGGATAATATGAATACATAGTGGATAATATGAATACATAGTGGATAATATGAATACATAGTGGATAATACATAGTGGATAATATGAATACATAGTGGATAATATGAATACATAGTGGATAATATGAATACATAGTGGATAATATGATTACATAATGGATAATACATAGTGGATAATATGAATACATAGTGGATAATATGAATACATAGTGGATAATATGAATACATAGTGGATAATAAGAATACATAGTGGATAATACATAGTGGATAATATGAATACATAGTGGATAATACATAGTGGATAATATGAATACATAGTGGATAATATGAATACATAGTGGATAATATGAATACATAGTGGATAATACATAGTGGATAATATGAATACATAGTGGATAATATGAATACATAGTGGATAATGTTAATACATAGTGGATAATATGAATACATAGTGGATAATACATAGTGGATAATATGAATACATAGTGGATAATATGAATACATAGTGGATAATATGAATACATAGTGGATAATATGAATACATAGTGGATAATACATAGTGGATAATATGAATACATAGTGGATAATACATAGTGGATAATATGAATACATAGTGGATAATACATAGTGGATAATATGAATACATAGTGGATAATATGAATACATAGTGGATAATACATAGTGGATAATATGAATACATAGTGGATAATGTTAATACATAGTGGATAATACATAGTGGATAATATGAATACATAGTGGATAATATGAATACATAGTGGATAATGTTAATACATAGTGGATAATATGAATACATAGTGGATAATACATAGTGGATAATATGAATACATAGTGGATAATATGAATACATAGTGGATAATATGAATACATAGTGGATAATACATAGTGGATAATACGAATACATAGTGGATAATATGAATACATAGTGGATAATATGAATACATAGTGGATAATACATAGTGGATACTATTAATACATAGTGGATAATATGAATACATAGTGGATAATACATAGTGGATAATATGAATACATAGTGGATAATATGAATACATAGTGGATAATACATAGTGGATAATATGAATACATAGTGGATAATATGAATACATAGTGGATAATATGAATACATAGTGGATAATACATAGTGGATAATATGAATACATAGTGGATAATACATAGTGGATAATATGAATACATAGTGGATAATATGAATACATAGTGGATAATACATAGTGGATAATATGAATACATAGTGGATAATAAATAGTGGATAATATGAATACATAGTGGATAATATGAATACATAGTGGATAATACATAGTGGATAATATGAATACATAGTGGATAATACATAGTGGATAATATGAATACATAGTGGATAATATGAATACATAGTGGATAATATGAATACATAGTGGATAATACATAGTGGATAATATGAATACATAGTGGATAATATGAATACATAGTGGATAATATGAATACATAGTGGATAATACATAGTGGATAATATGAATACATAGTGGATAATATGAATACATAGTGGATAATACATAGTGGATAATATGAATACATAGTGGATAATATGAATACATAGTGGATAATATGAATATTTAGTGGATAATATGAATACATAGTGGATAATACATAGTGGATAATATGAATACATAGTGGATAATATGAATACATAGTGGATAATATGAATACATAGTGGATAATATGAATACATAGTGGATAATACATAGTGGATAATATGAATACATAGTGGATAATATGAATACATAGTGGATAATACATAGTGGATAATATGAATACATAGTGGATAATATGAATACATAGTGGATAATACACAGTGGATAATATGAATACATAGTGGATATTATGAATACATAGTGGATAATACATAGTGGATAATACACAGTGGATAATATGAATACATAGTGGATAATATGAATACATAGTGGATAATACATAGTGGATAATATGAATACATAGTGGATAATATGAATACATAGTGGATAATATGAATACATAGTGGATAATACATAGTGGATAATATGAATACATAGTGGATAATACATAGTGGATAATATGAATACATAGTGGATAATGTTAATACATAGTGGATAATATGAATACATAGTGGATAATATGAATACATAGTGGATAATATGAATACATAGTGGATAATGTTAATACATAGTGGATAATATGAATACATAGTGGATAATATGAATACATAGTGGATAATATGAATACATAGTGGATAATATGAATACATAGTGGATAATACATAGTGGATAATATGAATACATAGTGGATAATATGAATACATAGTGGATAATACATAGTGGATAATATGAATACATAGTGGATAATATGAATACATAGTGGATAATATGAATACATAGTGGATAATACATAGTGGATAATATGAATACATAGTGGATAATATGAATACATAGTGGATAATACATAGTGGATAATATGAATACATAGTGGATAATATGAATACATAGTGGATAATACATAGTGGATAATACACAGTGGATAACATGAATACATAGTGGATAATATGAATACATAGTGGATAATACATAGTGGATAATATGAATACATAGTGGATAATATGAATACATAGTGGATAATATGAATACATAGTGGATAATACATAGTGGATAATATGAATACATAGTGGATAATACATAGTGGATAATATGAATACATAGTGGATAATATGAATAAATAGTGGATAATACATAGTGGATAATATGAATACATAGTGGATAATACATAGTGGATAATATGAATACATAGTGGATAATATGAATACATAGTGGATAATACATAGTGGATAATATGAATACATAGTGGATAATACATAGTGGATAATATGAATACATAGTGGATAATATGAATACATAGTGGATAATATGAATACATAGTGGATAATACATAGTGGATAATATGAATACATAGTGGATAATATGAATACATAGTGGATAATATGAAAACATAGTGGATAATACATAGTGGATAATATGAATAAATAGTGGATAATATGAATACATAGTGGATAATACATAGTGGATAATATGAATACATAGTGGATAATATGAATACATAGTGGATAATATGAATACATAGTGGATAATATGAATACATAGTGGATAATACATAGTGGATAATATGAATACATAGTGGATAATATGAATACATAGTGGATAATACATAGTGGATAATATGAATACATAGTGGATAATATGAATACATAGTGGATAATACATAGTGGATAATATGAATACATAGTGGATAATACATAGTGGATAATATGAATACATAGTGGATAATATGAATACATAGTGGATAATACATAGTGGATAATATGAATACATAGTGGATAATACATAGTGGATAATATGAATACATAGTGGATAATATGAATACATAGTGGATAATATGAATACATAGTGGATAATACATAGTGGATAATATGAATACATAGTGGATAATATGAATACATAGTGGATAATATGAATACATAGTGGATAATACATAGTGGATAATATGAATACATAGTGGATAATATGAATACATAGTGGATAATACATAGTGGATAATATGAATACATAGTGGATAATATGAATACATAGTGGATAATATGAATACATAGTGGATAATATGATTACATAGTGGATAATACATAGTGGATAATATGAATACATAGTGGATAATATGAATACATAGTGGATAATATGAATACATAGTGGATAATACATAGTGGATAATATGAATACATAGTGGATAATACATAGTGGATAATATGAATACATAGTGGATAATACATAGTGGATAATATGAATACATAGTGGATAATATGAATACATAGTGGATAATATGAATACATAGTGGATAATACATAGTGGATAATATGAATACATAGTGGATAATATGAATACATAGTGGATAATGTTAATACATAGTGGATAATATGAATACATAGTGGATAATACATAGTGGATAATATGAATACATAGTGGATAATATGAATACATAGTGGATAATATGAATACATAGTGGATAATATGAATACATAGTGGATAATACATAGTGGATAATATGAATACATAGTGGATAATACATAGTGGATAATATGAATACATAGTGGATAATACATAGTGGATAATATGAATACATAGTGGATAATACATAGTGGATAATATGAATACATGGTGGATAATGTTAATACATAGTGGATAATACATAGTGGATAATATGAATACATAGTGGATAATATGAATACATAGTGGATAATGTTAATACATAGTGGATAATATGAATACATAGTGGATAATACATAGTGGATAATATGAATACATAGTGGATAATATGAATACATAGTGGATAATATGAATACATAGTGGATAATACATAGTGGATAATACGAATACATAGTGGATAATATGAATACATAGTGGATAATATGAATACATAGTGGATAATACATAGTGGATACTATTAATACATAGTGGATAATATGAATACATAGTGGATAATACATAGTGGATAATATGAATACATAGTGGATAATATGAATACATAGTGGATAATACATAGTGGATAATATGAATACATAGTTGATAATATGAATACATAGTGGATAATATGAATTCATAGTGGATAATACATAGTGGATAATATGAATACATAGTGGATAATACATAGTGGATAATATGAATACATAGTGGATAATATGAATACATAGTGGATAATACATAGTGGATAATATGAATACATAGTGGATAATACATAGTGGATAATATGAATACATAGTGGATAATATGAATACATAGTGGATAATACATAGTGGATAATATGAATACATAGTGGATAATACATAGTGGATAATATGAATACATAGTGGATAATATGAATACATAGTGGATAATATGAATACATAGTGGATAATACATAGTGGATAATATGAATACATAGTGGATAATATGAATACATAGTGGATAATATGAATACATAGTGGATAATACATAGTGGATAATATGAATACATAGTGGATAATATGAATACATAGTGGATAATACATAGTGGATAATATGAATACATAGTGGATAATATGAATACATAGTGGATAATATGAATACATAGTGGATAATACATAGTGGATAATATGAATACATAGTGGATAATATGAATACATAGTGGATAATACATAGTGGATAATATGAATACATAGTGGATAATATGAATACATAGTGGATAATACATAGTGGATAATATGAATACATAGTGGATAATACATAGTGGATAATATGAATACATAGTGGATAATATGAATACATAGTGGATAATACATAGTGGATAATATGAATACATAGTGGATAATACATAGTGGATAATATGAATACATAGTGGATAATATGAATACATAGTGGATAATATGAATACATAGTGGATAATACATAGTGGATAATATGAATACATAGTGGATAATATGAATACATAGTGGATAATATGAATACATAGTGGATAATACATAGTGGATAATATGAATACATAGTGGATAATATGAATACATAGTGGATAATACATAGTGGATAATATGAATACATAGTGGATAATATGAATACATAGTGGATAATATGAATACATAGTGGATAATATGATTACATAGTGGATAATACATAGTGGATAATATGAATACATAGTGGATAATATGAATACATAGTGGATAATATGAATACATAGTGGATAATACATAGTGGATAATATGAATACATAGTGGATAATACATAGTGGATAATATGAATACATAGTGGATAATACATAGTGGATAATATGAATACATAGTGGATAATATGAATACATAGTGGATAATATGAATACATAGTGGATAATACATAGTGGATAATATGAATACATAGTGGATAATATGAATACATAGTGGATAATGTTAATACATAGTGGATAATATGAATACATAGTGGATAATATATAGTGGATAATATGAATACATAGTGGATAATATGAATACATAGTGGATAATACATAGTGGATAATATGAATACATAGTGGATAATACATAGTGGATAATATGAATACATAGTGGATAATACATAGTGGATAATATGAATACATAGTGGATAATATGAATACATAGTGGATAATACATAGTGGATAATATGAATACATAGTGGATAATGTTAATACATAGTGGATAATACATAGTGGATAATATGAATACATAGTGGATAATATGAATACATAGTGGATAATGTTAATACATAGTGGATAATATGAATACATAGTGGATAATACATAGTGGATAATATGAATACATAGTGGATAATATGAATACATAGTGGATAATATGAATACATAGTGGATAATACATAGTGGATAATACGAATACATAGTGGATAATATGAATACATAGTGGATAATATGAATACATAGTGGATAATACATAGTGGATACTATTAATACATAGTGGATAATATGAATACATAGTGGATAATACATAGTGGATAATATGAATACATAGTGGATAATATGAATACATAGTGGATAATATGAATACATAGTGGATAATACATAGTGGATAATATGAATACATAGTGGATAATATGAATACATAGTGGATAATATGAATACATAGTGGATAATACATAGTGGATAATATGAATACATAGTGGATAATATGAATACATAGTGGATAATACATAGTGGATAATATGAATACATAGTGGATAATATGAATACATAGTGGATAATACACAGTGGATAATATGAATACATAGTGGATATTATGAATACATAGTGGATAATACATAGTGGATAATACACAGTGGATAATATGAATACATAGTGGATAATATGAATACATAGTGGATAATACATAGTGGATAATATGAATACATAGTGGATAATATGAATACATAGTGGATAATACATAGTGGATAATATGAATACATAGTGGATAATATGAATACATAGTGGATAATATGAATACATAGTGGATAATACATAGTGGATAATATGAATACATAGTGGATAATATGAATACATAGTGGATAATACATAGTGGATAATATGAATACATAGTGGATAATACATAGTGGATAATATGAATACATAGTGGATAATATGAATACATAGTGGATAATATGAATACATAGTGGATAATACATAGTGGATAATATGAATACATAGTGGATAATATGAATACATAGTGGATAATATGAATACATAGTGGATAATACATAGTGGATAATATGAATACATAGTGGATAATATGAATACATAGTGGATAATACATAGTGGATAATATGAATACATAGTGGATAATATGAATACATAGTGGATAATATGAATACATAGTGGATAATATGATTACATAGTGGATAATACATAGTGGATAATATGAATACATAGTGGATAATATGAATACATAGTGGATAATATGAATACATAGTGGATAATACATAGTGGATAATATGAATACATAGTGGATAATACATAGTGGATAATATGAATACATAGTGGATAATATGAATACATAGTGGATAATACATAGTGGATAATATGAATACATAGTGGATAATATGAATACATAGTGGATAATATGAATACATAGTGGATAATATGATTACATAGTGGATAATACATAGTGGATAATATGAATACATAGTGGATAATATGAATACATAGTGGATAATATGAATACATAGTGGATAATACATAGTGGATAATATGAATACATAGTGGATAATACATAGTGGATAATATGAATACATAGTGGATAATATGAATACATATTGGATAATATGAATACATAGTGGATAATACATAGTGGATAATATGAATACATAGTGGATAATATGAATACATAGTGGATAATGTTAATACATAGTGGATAATATGAATACATAGTGGATAATACATAGTGGATAATATGAATACATAGTGGATAATATGAATACATAGTGGATAATATGAATACATAGTGGATAATATGAATACATAGTGGATAATACATAGTGGATAATATGAATACATAGTGGATAATACATAGTGGATAATATGAATACATAGTGGATAATACATAGTGGATAATATGAATACATAGTGGATAATATGAATACATAGTGGATAATACATAGTGGATAATATGAATACATAGTGGATAATGTTAATACATAGTGGATAATACATAGTGGATAATATGAATACATAGTGGATAATATGAATACATAGTGGATAATGTTAATACATAGTGGATAATATGAATACATAGTGGATAATACATAGTGGATAATATGAATACATAGTGGATAATATGAATACATAGTGGATAATATGAATACATAGTGGATAATACATAGTGGATAATACGAATACATAGTGGATAATATGAATACATAGTGGATAATATGAATACATAGTGGATAATACATAGTGGATACTATTAATACATAGTGGATAATATGAATACATAGTGGATAATACATAGTGGATAATATGAATACATAGTGGATAATATGAATACATAGTGGATAATACATAGTGGATAATATGAATACATAGTGGATAATATGAATACATAGTGGATAATATGAATACATAGTGGATAATACATAGTGGATAATATGAATACATAGTGGATAATACATAGTGGATAATATGAATACATAGTGGATAATATGAATACATAGTGGATAATACATAGTGGATAATATGAATACATAGTGGATAATACATAGTGGATAATATGAATACATAGTGGATAATATGAATACATAGTGGATAATACATAGTGGATAATATGAATACATAGTGGATAATACATAGTGGATAATATGAATACATAGTGGATAATATGAATACATAGTGGATAATACATAGTGGATAATATGAATACATAGTGGATAATATGAATACATAGTGGATAATATGAATACATAGTGGATAATACATAGTGGATAATATGAATACATAGTGGATAATATGAATACATAGTGGATAATACATAGTGGATAATATGAATACATAGTGGATAATATGAATACATAGTGGATAATATGAATACATAGTGGATAATATGAATACATAGTGGATAATACATAGTGGATAATATGAATACATAGTGGATAATATGAATACATAGTGGATAATACATAGTGGATAATATGAATACATAGTGGATAATACATAGTGGATAATATGAATACATAGTGGATAATACATAGTGGATAATATGAATACATAGTGGATAATATGAATACATAGTGGATAATACATAGTGGATAATATGAATACATAGTGGATAATATGAATACATAGTGGATAATACATAGTGGATAATATGAATACATAGTGGATAATACATAGTGGATAATATGAATACATAGTGGATAATATGAATACATAGTGGATAATATGAATACATAGTGGATAATACATAGTGGATAATATGAATACATAGTGGATAATATGAATACATAGTGGATAATATGAATACATAGTGGATAATACATAGTGGATAATATGAATACATAGTGGATAATATGAATACATAGTGGATAATACATAGTGGATAATATGAATACATAGTGGATAATATGAATACATAGTGGATAATACATAGTGGATAATATGAATACATAGTGGATAATACATAGTGGATAATATGAATACATAGTGGATAATATGAATACATAGTGGATAATACATAGTGGATAATATGAATACATAGTGGATAATACATAGTGGATAATATGAATACATAGTGGATAATATGAATACATAGTGGATAATATGAATACATAGTGGATAATACATAGTGGATAATATGAATACATAGTGGATAATATGAATACATAGTGGATAATACATAGTGGATAATATGAATACATAGTGGATAATATGAATACATAGTGGATAATATGAATACATAGTGGATAATATGATTACATAGTGGATAATACATAGTGGATAATATGAATACATAGTGGATAATATGAATACATAGTGGATAATATGAATACATAGTGGATAATATGAATACATAGTGGATAATACATAGTGGATAATATGAATACATAGTGGATAATACATAGTGGATAATATGAATACATAGTGGATAATACATAGTGGATAATATGAATACATAGTGGATAATATGAATACATAGTGGATAATACATAGTGGATAATATGAATACATAGTGGATAATATGAATACATAGTGGATAATGTTAATACATAGTGGATAATATGAATACATAGTGGATAATACATAGTGGATAATATGAATACATAGTGGATAATATGAATACATAGTGGATAATATGAATACATAGTGGATAATACATAGTGGATAATATGAATACATAGTGGATAATACATAGTGGATAATATGAATACATAGTGGATAATACATAGTGGATAATATGAATACATAGTGGATAATATGAATACATAGTGGATAATACATAGTGGATAATATGAATACATAGTGGATAATGTTAATACATAGTGGATAATACATAGTGGATAATATGAATACATAGTGGATAATATGAATACATAGTGGATAATGTTAATACATAGTGGATAATATGAATACATAGTGGATAATACATAGTGGATAATATGAATACATAGTGGATAATATGAATACATAGTGGATAATATGAATACATAGTGGATAATACATAGTGGATAATATGAATACATAGTGGATAATATGAATACATAGTGGATAATATGAATACATAGTGGATAATACATAGTGGATAATATGAATACATAGTGGATAATATGAATACATAGTGGATAATACATAGTGGATAATATGAATACATAGTGGATAATATGAATACATAGTGGATAATACATAGTGGATAATATGAATACATAGTGGATAATACATAGTGGATAATATGAATACATAGTGGATAATATGAATACATAGTGGATAATACATAGTGGATAATATGAATACATAGTGGATAATACATAGTGGATAATATGAATACATAGTGGATAATATGAATACATAGTGGATAATATGAATACATAGTGGATAATACATAGTGGATAATATGAATACATAGTGGATAATATGAATACATAGTGGATAATACATAGTGGATAATATGAATACATAGTGGATAATATGAATACATAGTGGATAATATGAATACATAGTGGATAATATGATTACATAGTGGATAATACATAGTGGATAATATGAATACATAGTGGATAATATGAATACATAGTGGATAATATGAATACATAGTGGATAATATGAATACATAGTGGATAATACATAGTGGATAATATGAATACATAGTGGATAATACATAGTGGATAATATGAATACATAGTGGATAATACATAGTGGATAATATGAATACATAGTGGATAATATGAATACATAGTGGATAATACATAGTGGATAATATGAATACATAGTGGATAATATGAATACATAGTGGATAATATGAATACATAGTGGATAATACATAGTGGATAATACGAATACATAGTGGATAATATGAATACATAGTGGATAATATGAATACATAGTGGATAATACATAGTGGATACTATTAATACATAGTGGATAATATGAATACATAGTGGATAATACATAGTGGATAATATGAATACATAGTGGATAATATGAATACATAGTGGATAATATGAATACATAGTGGATAATACATAGTGGATAATATGAATACATAGTGGATAATATGAATACATAGTGGATAATACATAGTGGATAATATGAATACATAGTGGATAATATGAATACATAGTGGATAATACATAGTGGATAATACGAATACATAGTGGATAATACATAGTGGATAATACATAGTGGATAATACATAGTGGATAATACATAGTGGATAATACGAATACATAGTGGATAATACATAGTGGATAATACATAGTGGATAATACATAGTGGATAATACGAATACATAGTGGATAATACATAGTGGATAATATGAATACATAGTGGATAATATGAATACATAGTGGATAATATGAATACATAGTGGATAATACATAGTGGATAATACGAATACATAGTGGATAATATGAATACATAGTGGATAATATGAATACATAGTGGATAATACATAGTGGATAATATGAATACATAGTGGATAATATGAATACATAGTGGATAATACACAGTGGATAATATGAATACATAGTGGATAATATGAATACATAGTGGATAATACATAGTGGATAATATGAATACATAGTGGATAATATGAATACATAGTGGATAATACATAGTGGATAATATGAATACATAGTGGATAATACATAGTGGATAATATGAATACATAGTGGATAATATGAATACATAGTGGATAATACATAGTGGATAATATGAATACATAGTGGATAATACATAGTGGATAATATGAATACATAGTGGATAATATGAATACATAGTGGATAATACATAGTGGATAATATGAATACATAGTGGATAATATGAATACATAGTGGATAATATGAATACATAGTGGATAATATGAATACATAGTGGATAATATGAATACATAGTGGATAATATGAATACATAGTGGATAATATGAATACATAGTGGATAATACATAGTGGATAATATGAATACATAGTGGATAATATGAATACATAGTGGATAATACATAGTGGATAATATGAATACATAGTGGATAATATGAATACATAGTGGATAATACATAGTGGATAATATGAATACAGAGTGGATAATATCAATACATAGTGGATAATGTTAATACATCGTGAATAATACATAGTGGATACTATTAATACATAGTGGATAATATGAATACATAGTGGATAATATGAATACATAGTGGATAATATCAATACATAGTGGATCATGTTAATACATCGTGAATAATACATAGTGGATACTATTAATACATAGTGGATCATATTAATACATAGTGGATGGCCCTCACAGCTGAAGACAAACTGCTGCTTTTGATCTTTTAGTGAAACCTGGGAGCTTGAACAGGAAATGAAGGGAGAGAAGAGAGTGTGCTTTGTCAGCATTAGTGGAGGTAAAGAATGCTGCTCAATAGGTAGCAGAAAGAGAGGGACAGAGAGAGAGGAGTGAATAGAACAGAGAGAGAGAGAGGAGTGCATAGAACAGAGAGAGAGAGAGAGAGAGAGAGAGAGAGAGAGAGAGAGAGAGGGGAGTGCATAGAACAGAGAGAGAGAGAGAGAGGAGTGAATAGAACCAAGAGAGAGAGCGAGAGAGAGAGAGAGAGAGGAGTGCATAGAAAGCGAGACAGAGAGAGAGAGAGAGAGACAGAGGAGTGAATAGAACAGAGAGAGAGAGAAAGAGAGAGAGAGGAGTGAATAGAATGGAAGGAGGCATGTCCAGTGGCAGCAACATCTCCAGGTTACCAAGGTGACAAGGTGCCATCGTAAATAGAGCAGCAGGTGTTAATAATGTCATAAAGAATCGGCGACAGGTAAATAGGTCATAAACAAATTAACCTGGCTGAAACATAAGCGCTGAGATGAAACGAGAAAGAGAGGTATGACGTCACCACGGCAACGAGAGCCTCAGCAGAATGACATCAGGCTGTCTACACTCCCTAAGCCGTCTCATAAATGATAACTCATACATACTATACCTTAATGTCTCGATTATTTTGTTAAGCTAAAATTGTTTTACATTTGTTATCTACAGACTGTATTTATTATTTGTATTTTCATTTTATTTTCACTGTTTGATCAATTTTTAAAGCAATTTGTTTAAAAAATGATGTAATATTTTCCTTGACTTTATTTTCTTGTCCCTTTTCGCCATTACTAGTACTAATGGCTTACCTCAGAGTGAAGGACACATACAAATGGTCCAATCTCCAAAAAGAGAATCAAATATATTTGAAAACACAAGCTTTATTCTGATGCAACATAAAGTCATACATACTGAACAGATACGCTTTCATGAAACGGAACTGAAAAAAAGCTAAATATTGTAAAACGTATTGCAATGCTCTCTTTTAGAACTTCATGATGTCATTAACAAGTTCCACGCCTCTCAGTCATGAATTAATCTGACTACCCATTGTCTCTGAAACACACACACACACACACACTCACACACATCAAAACACATACACTGACTCAGAAAACAATCTAAAATATCTCTGTCTCTCTCTCTCTCACACACACACACACACAAGCAGACTCAAACACACACACACACACACACACACACAGACTCACAGTCACAAACCCTAACAGCCCTAAAAAATGTACATAACATTCGTGCAAAGATATAAAGTAAAAAATACACCATTTATGAACAGACATTCTGCTACAGCACGCTAGAACAGAACCATGATGACAGCACAGATGTTACCATGGTGAAACTAAATAGCCATCGAGCTGGAAGAAGTAGAATGGACGCATACTTAGGAATTAACTACAAAACCCAGTCCTCATTAAACTACAGAAAGACTACAATACCCTGTCCTCCTTAAACTACAGAAAGACTACAAGGCCCTGTCCTCATTAATCTACAGACTACAAGACCCAGTCCTCATTAATCTACAGACTATAAGCCCTGTCCTCCTTAAACTACAGAAAGACTACAAGACCCAGTCCTTATAAAACTACAGAAAGACTACAAGACCCAGTCCTCATTAAACTACAGACTACAATACCCTGTACTCATCAACTACAGACTACAAGACCCAGTTCTCATTAAACTACAGACTACAGGACCCTGTCCTCCTTAAACTACAGAAAGACTACAAGACCCAGTCCTCATTAAACTACAGACTACAATACCCTGTCCTCATCAACTACAGAAAGACTACAAGACCCTGTCATCATTAAACCACAGACTACAATACCCAGTCCTCATTAATCTACAGACTGAAAGACCCTGTCCTCATCAACTACAGACTACAATACCCAGTCTTCATTAATCTACAGACTACAATACCCAGTCCTCATTAATCTACAGACTACAAAACCCAGTCATCATTAAACTACAGAAAGACTACAAGACCCAGTCATCATTAAACTACAGACTACAAGACCCTGTCCTCATCAACTTAATGCTGAGGTCAAATAATGCACTGCAGTAAAGAGGACAGGCCTATTTAAGGGACAATGATGTTGACATTCTACATTTCTTAAGTTTTATGGGGAAATCTGGCAACCATGGGGGTTTCTCCTTTATGGATTCATCAATATGTTTTTAACCCTAACCCTAAAGGCTTTATGGATTCATCAATATGTTTTTAACCCTAACCCTAAAGGCTTTACTGATTCATCAATATGTTTATATTTCTTTAATTTCATGTCCAACAATTCTTAAATTTCTACATTCTATTGTAAAAGTATTTAGTCTAAAACTACAATATGATTTCTTAAAGCTTCTGCTGTTGATAATAGTGAGTTCCTAAATACTCTATTCTGTAACAACTCAATGTGTCACATTAAGTACATTTTTTGATAAATGCATTCATTAGAAAATAAATTGCCTTTTTTCTTCAGTTGGCAGTAGCCTAGCCTAACCTAGTCTAACCTAACCAATGTGGGCTATCAGCTCTATGGCTTGGAGTGAGTTGTCAACTGCAGGTGAAATCTTTAATAGACGTGTCATTCTACTTCTTCTAGATCTATGGTGGAACAACAGAAACATGCAATAGTGCAATTATCTCCAGGTGTGTGGCGCAAGCCAGTCAGTGACGGCTCCTCTTGGCTCCTCCTCCTCCTCTCCCCACACCAACCCGGCTCTGGTCTTTAAGGGCTTGGTCCCATCGCTGAGAAGAACACAGAGAGACACAGTCAGACTAATGGAGCCACAGTCAGACTAATGGACACAGTCAGACTAATGGACAAAGTCAGACTAATGGAGACACCAGTCACACTAATGGACACAGTCAGACTAATGGAGACATAGACAAACTAATTGAGACACAGTCAGACTAATGGACACAGTCAGACTAATTGAGACACAGTCAGACTAATGGACACACAGTCAGACTAATGGAGACACAGTCACACTAATGGACACACAGTCAGACTAATTGAGACACAGTCAGACTAATGGACACAGTCAGACTAATGAAGACACAAGTCAGACTAATGGACACAGTCAGACTAATGGAGACACAGTCCCACCAATGGAGACACAGTCAGACTAATGGAGACACAGTCAGACCAATAGAAACACAGTCAGACTAATGGGGACACAGTCAGACTAATGGAGACACAGTAAGACTAATGGACAAAGTCAGACCAATAGAGACACAGTCGCACTATTGGACACAGTCAGACTAATGGAGACACAGACTAATGGACGCAGTCAGACTAATGGAAACAGTCAGAATAATGGAGACACAGTCAGGCCAATGGACACAGTCAGACTAATGGAGACACAGTCACACTAATGGACACAGTCAGACTAATGGAGACACAGTCACACTAATGGACCGCCTAATGGACACACAGTCAGACTAATGGATACAGTCAGACTAATGGAGACACAGTCAGACTAATGGAGACACAGTCAGACTAATGGAAACTCAGTCAGACTAATGGACAGTCAGACTAATGGGGACACAGTTAGACTAATGGAGACACAGTCAGACTAATGGAGACTCGGTCAGACTAATGGACACAGTCAGACTGATGGAGACACAGTTAGACTAATGGAGACACAGTCACACTAATGGAGACACAGTCACACTAATGGACACAGACTAATGGAGACACAGTCAGACAAATGGAGACACAGTCAGACTAATGGACACAGTCAGACTAATGGATACACAGTCAGAATAATGGAGACGAAGTCAGACTGATGGACACAGTCAGACTAATGGACACAGTCAGACTAATGGAGACACAGTCAGACTAATGGACACAGTCAGATTAAGGGAGACTACATACATGGTACTTGCTACATGGCATATATGATATAACTATACTACTCAAAAAAATTAAGGGAACACTCAATAGTCCCAATATAACACCCAGTCAATCATCCCAATATAACACCCAGTCAATCATCTCCGTATAACACCCAGTCAATCATCCCAGTATAACACCCAGTAAATCATCCCAGTATAACACCCAGTCATTCATCCCAATATAACACCCAGTAAATCATCCTAATATAACACCCAGTCAATCATCCTAATATAACACCCAGTCAATCATCCTAATATAACACCCAGTAAATCATCCCAATATAACACACAGTCAATCATCCTAATATGACAGCCAGTCAATCATCCCAGTATAACACCCAGTCAATCATCCCAGTATAACACCCAGTCAATCATCCCAATATAACACACAGTCAATCATCCCAATATGACACCCAGTCAATCATCCCAGTATAACACCCAGTCAATCATCCCAATATAACACCCAGTAAATCATCCCAGTATAACACCCAGTCAATCATCCCAATATAACACCCAGTCAATCATCCCAATATAACACCCAGTCAATCATCCCCGTATAACACCCAGTCAATCATCCCAATATAACACCCATTCAATCATCCTAATATAACACCCAGTCAATCATCCTAATATAACACCCAGTCAATCATCTCCATATAACACCCAGTCAATCATCCCAGTATAACACCCAGTAAATCATCCCAGTATAACACCCAGTCATTCATCCCAATATAACACCCAGTAAATCATCCTAATATAACACACAGTCAATCATCCTAATATAACACCCAGTCAATCATCCTAATATAACACCCAGTCAATCATCCCAATATAACACCCAGTCAATCATCCTAATATGACAGCCAGTCAATCATCCCAGTATAACACCCAGTCAATCATCCCAGTATAACACCCAGTCAATCATCCCAATATAACACCCAGTCAATCATCCCAGTATAATACCCAGTCAATCATCCCAGTATAACACCCAGTCAATCATCCCAATATAACACACAGTCAATCATCCCAATATGACACCAAGTCAATCATCCCAGTATAACACCCAGTCAATCATCCCAATATAACACCCAGTCAATCATCCCAGTATAACACCCAGTCAATCATCCCAATATAACACCCAGTCAATCATCCCAATATAACACCCAGTCAATCATCCCCGTATAACACCCAGTCAATCATCCCAATATAACACCCATTCAATCATCCTAATATAACACCCAGTCAATCATCCCAATATAACACCCAGTCAATCATCCCAATATAACACCCAATAAATCATCCCAGTATAGCACCCAGTCAATCATCCCAATATAACACCCAGTCAATCATCCCAATATAACACCCAGTCAATCATCCCAATATAACACCCAGTAAATCATCCCAGTATAACACCCAGTCCATCATCCCAATATAACACCCAGTCAATCGTCCCAGTATAACACCCAGTCAATCATCCCAGTATAACACCCAGTCAATCATCCCAATATAACACATAGTCAATCATCCCAAAATAACACCCAGTCAATCATCCCAGTATAACACCCAGTCAATCATTCCAATATAACACCCAGTCAATCATCCCAGTATAACACCCAGTCAATCATCCCAATATAACACCCAGTCAATCATCCTAATACAACACCCAGTCAATCATCCCAGTATAAAACCCAGTCAATCATACTAATATAACACCCAGTCAATCATCCTAATATAACACCCAGTAAATCATCCCAATATAACACCCAGTCAATCATCCCAGTATAACACCCAGTCAATCATCCCCGTATAACACCCAGTCAATCATCCCATTATAACACCCAGTCAATAATCCCAATATAACACCCAGTCAATCATCCCAGTATAAAACCCAGTCAATCATCCCAGTATAACACCCAGTCAATCATCCCAATATAACACCCAGTCAATCATCCTAATATAACACCCAGTCAATCATCCCAATATAACACCCAGTCAATCATCCCAATATAAAACCCAGTCAATCATCCTAATATAACACCCAGTCAATCATCCCATTATAACACCCAGTCAATCATCCCAATATAACGCCCAGTCAATCATCCCAATATAACACCCAGTCAATCATCCCAGTATAACACCCAGTCAATCATCCCAATATAACACCCAGTCAATCATCCTAATATAACACCAAGTCAATCATCCCAATATAACACCCAGTCAATCATCCTAATATGACACCCAGTCAATCATCCCAATATAACACCCAGTCAATCATCCCAATATAACATCCAGTCAATCATCCCAGTATAACACCCAGTCAATCATCCCAATATAACACACAGTCAATCATCCCAATATAACACCCAGTCAATCATCCCAGTATAACACCCAGTCAATCATTCCAATATAACACCCAGTCAATCATCCCAGTATAACACCCAGTCAATCATCCCAATATAACACCCAGTCAATCATCCCAGTATAACACCCAGTCAATCATTCCCGTATAACACCCAGTCAATCATCCCAGTATAACACCCAGTCAATCATCCCAATATAACACCCAGTCAATCATCCTAATATGACACCCAGTCAATCATCCCATTATAACACCCAGTCAATCATCCCAATATAACACCCAGTCAATCATCCTAATATAACACCCAGTCAATCATCCTAATATAACACCCAGTCAATCATCCCATTATAACACCCAGTCAATCATCCTAATATAACACCCAGTCAATCATCCTAATATAACACCCAGTCAATCATTCCAATATAACACCCAGTCAATCATCCCAATATAACACCCAGTCAATCATCCCAATATAACACCCAGTCAATCATCCTAATATAACACCCAGTCAATCATCCTAATATAACACCCAGTCAATCATCCCAGTATAACACCCAGTCAATCATTCCAATATAACACCCAGTCAATCATCCCAGTATAACACCCAGTCAATCATCCCAATATAACACCCAGTCAATCATCCCAGTATAAAACCCAGTCAATCATCCCATTATAACACACAGTCAATCATCCCAATATAACACCCAGTCAATCATCCTAATATAACACCCAGTCAATCATCCTAATATAACACCCAGTCAATCATCCCAGTATAACACCCAGTCAATCATCCCAATATAACACCCAGTCAATCATCCCAATATAACACCCAGTCAATCATCCTAATATAACACCCAGTCAATCATCCCAGTATAACACCCAGTCAATCATCCCAATATAACACCCAGTCAATCATCCTAATATAACACCCAGTCAATCATCCCAATATAACACCCAGTCAATCATCCCAATATAACACCCAGTCAATCATCCCAGTATAACACCCAGTCAATCATCCCAATATAACACCCAGTCAATCATCCCAATATAACACCCAGTCAATCATCCATGTATTACACCCAGTCAATCATCCCAGTATAACACCCAGTCAATCATCACAGTATAACACCCAGTCAATCATCCCAGTATAACACCCAGTCAATCATCCCAGTATAACACCCAGTCAATCATCCCAATATAACACCCAGTCAATCATCCCAGTATAACACCCAATGAATTATCCCAATAGCTGGGATATTGACCTGGCCACAAACCATTTCTCTCTCCTGATCCTTTCTGACTGGCTTTACTAACGTTTGGCATTTTGATAGTGCTCTCCTGGTAGCCTGAGGCCGTACCTGCAGCCCACTCAGATTGCACAGGTAGACCAGGTCCTCCACCATAGCACATCCATACGTGCCGTCCCAAGAAGGTTTGCCGTGTCTCCCAGCACAGTCTCCAGAGTGTGGAGGAGATACCAGGAGACGGGCCATTACACGAGGAGAGCTGGACAGGGCCGTAGAAGGGCAACAACCCAGCAGCAGGATCGGTATCTGCTCCTTTGTGTGAGGAGGAACAGGAGGAGCACTGCCAGAGCCCTGCAAAATGACCTCACGCGGCCTCCTCGTGGATGTTTCTGACCAAACTGTCAGAACCAGACTCCATGAGGGTGGCATGAGGGCCCACGTCCTCTAGTGGGACCTGTGCTCACAGTCCAACACCGTGCAGCTCGATTGGCATTTGCCAGAGAACACCAGAGTTGGCAGCTTCCCCATTGGCGCCCCGTTCTCTTCACAGATGAGAGCAGGTTCACACTGAGCACATGTGACAGACGTGAAAGAGTCTGGAGACGCCGTGGTGAACGTGATGCTACCAGCAACATCATCCAGTATGACCGGTTTGGTGGTGGGTCAGTGATGGTCTGGGGAGGCATATCCTTGGAGGGTCACACAAACCTCCACGTGCTAGCCAACGGTACCCTAACTAAGATTAGGTACCGGGAATAAATCCTCAGCCCCATTGTCAGACCTTACGCTGGTGCAGTGGGCCCTGGGTTCCTCCTGCAGGACCATACCCGGCCTTATGTGGCCAGAGTGTGTAGGCAGTTCCTGGATGACAACGGCATTGATTACATTGACTGGCACTCATGTTCCCCAGACCTGAATCCAATTGAGCTCCTCTGGGACTTTACGTATCGGTGCATCCGAGGCCTCCAAGTAGCACCACAGACTGTCCAGGAGCTCACTGATGCCCTGGTCCAGGTCTGGGAGGAGATCCCCCAGGACACCATCCGCCATCCCATCAGGAGCACGCCCAGACGTTGTTGGGAGTGCATACAGGCACATGGGGCCATACACACTACTGAACCACATTAGGAGTTGTCGTGATGAAATGTACGCAAGTTAGATCAGCCTTTGATTTATTCCGTTTTTTCACTTAGATTTTTGGTGTGATTTTGAATCCAGCACCCAATGGGTTGATGAGTTTGGTTTCCATTATCTATTCTTATGTAATTTTGTTCTCAACCAATTACACAATGTATATCAATGAAGATTTCAACTTGAATATTTTGTTCATCGAGATCCACTATGTGATTTAAGTGTTCCCTTAATTTTTCTCCCTCATCTTTTTATGTGCTGGTGTCTCTTTGGTTCCTGCTTACTGATACCTGTAGGACACTAATACTGTGAGTTGTTACATAAAGTTATATATTAACTGTATAAATGTCTGTTATAACTATGATACAACTATATACAGGTATAATGTAACTATATACATGTTATAAACATATATGATATATATACATAGATATATATTTTTAGGCTTAGGGGTCACATCTTGTGGACATTTCAGTTCCTGGTGGAGGATCATGTGATGTGAGGAAAGGGGCGGGGCCTACCTTGACCTTGCGTCCCATCCTGTCCTTCCACTTCTGTGCGACAGAGCCCTCAATGAGCAACAGCCTGCACGCACGCACGCACGCACGGACGCACACTCGCACACACACACACACACACACACACACACACACACACACACACACACACACACACACACACACACACACACACTTTGAGGAATGCAGTAACACTATCTAGCTCAAACATTTAAGAAGCAGTAGAATGTTGTTATTGCGGTGTGCTAGGTTGCTGCGGTGATATGAACCTTGACCTCTCCTCGTTCTCGTAGCCCATGATGAGGTAGTCGTCCCCTGGGCTGAGGGGAGGGCAGAGGCAGGCTGAGGAGTAGTACAGCGTCACCGTGTCCCTGGGGATATGGACCAGCGAGGCCTTCAGCACCTCCCTGACCTCCACCACTGCACTCAGGCTGCGTACCATCCTCACTCTGGCCCGGATGACTGCACAGACACCAACAACAAGAACTAGTTAGAGGAACAACTAGTTACTACAAAGAGGAACAACTAGTTACTACCATCTCAGAGTGGAACAACTAGTTACTACAGAGAAGAACAACTAGTTACTACAAAGAGGAACAACTAGTTACTACCATCTCAGAGTGGAACAACTAGTTACTACAGAGAAGAACAACTAGTTACTACAGAGAGGAACAACTAGTTACTACCATCTCAGAGTGGAACAACTAGTTACTACAGAGAGGAACAACTACTTACAACAGAGAGGAACAACTAGTTACTACAGAGAGGATACGCTAGTTACTACAGAGAGGATACACTAGTTACTACAGAGAGGATACACTAGTTACTACAGAGAGGATACACTAGTTACTACAGAGAGGATACACTAGTTACTACAGAGAGGATACACTAGTTACTACAGAGAGGATACACTAGTTACTACAGAATGGATACACTAGTTACTACAGAAAGAATACACTAGTTACTACAGAGAGGATACACTAGTTACTACAGAGAGGATACACTAGTTACTACAGAGAGGATACACTAGTTACTACAGAGAGGATACACTAGTTACTACAGAAAGGATACACTAGTTACTACAGAGAGGATACACTAGTTACTACAGAGAGGATACACTAGTTACTACAGAGAGGATACACTAGTTACTACAGAGAGGATACACTAGTTACTACAGAGAGGATATACTAGTTACTAGCATATCAGAGTGGGGCATTGAAGTGTACATGTTTTGGTTTGTATATTTACAATTCCGGTTCTAAAGTTTTATCAATAGCCCCCTGGCAGCATGCTTTGCTCAGCTCCATTATTCCCAGGAATAGGATTCCCCTACCATAGTCTTCACATTATTATTAGCTATGGATATTTATTTATATTTTTATGTATTCATCCTTTATTTAACTAGGTGAGTCCCGTTAGGATAATTATCTATTTTACAAGGGAGCCCTGGCCAAGAGGAAAACACCAGCATAAAACGTTAAAACAAACATAAAACAAAGAAACAAGCAATAAAAACATTAAAACCAATAAAGCAGTCTCAGAAGAAAATAAATAAATAAAAAAATACACTGCAATTATTAGTTAAATACACACAAAGTACAAATATCAGTCATTTCTAGAAAGTTTTTTTTTAACTCAGGCAGTGAGGACACAAAGGAAGTGAACTTAATCTGTTTTTGCAGCAAACTCCAGGACCAGGGGGCATAAAACTTAAAAGCCTTTTTACCAAACACAGACTTGGTGCAAGGAACAGTAAAAAGCAGCAAGTCATTTGAACGAAGGCTGCGTGTGCTGGATGCATTTTTAGAAGGCTAGAGAGATATGCAGGGAGTTTCCCTGTAATGGCTGTGTATAGAAATAAGTGCCAGTGGGTCCATCTACGGGATCCCAAAGAATTGAGGCCAGCCATTTTGTACAAGTCACAATGATGGGGAAGAAACTTGGCATTGCATACAAAGCGTAGTGTACAGTGACCGACAGTATCAATGGACTGCAACGTACTCTGAGAGGCATGCATGCACAGGCAATCTCCATTGTCAGCCTACCTTCACCCTGAGTTTCTTAAAGGAGACCTATACTGCTTTTCCCTATTTTAGGACATAAACATAGGGGTACAATGTCGGATTTTCATATTAAACGTGACCTAAGTTTCAAATAATGAAGTAAACTTATGTAAAAGTAATTCCTGTGAATAAAAACCCAGACTTAAGACTGCTCTAAACGCTCGTGTTTTCAACAGTTTTTTTCTATTTCGGGGGGGGGGAACTGATGTCAATTCGCCACGGGTTTCCTTATGTGGTCATCTTCTACAGGCACAGCAGGGCCCTGGGCAGGTTTCTGCAAAGTTGGTCAATCAGGAGAAAGTGGGCCTTTAGGAGGTGGGGGTGGGGTAGGGGTGGGGGGGGGGCGGGGGGGGGGGGGGGGGGGGGGGGGGGGGGGCTTAAAGAGACAGGAGCTAAAACGGCGGGTTTCAGACGAGGATAAAATGATGTGCTACATGGATGGCCCGTATAAGATAAATAAGGATTCTTTTTTTTACTGTAAATCACCAAAAACGACTCTAGTGGAGCCTTTAACGAGTGTAGTAATATGCACAGGAACATTTAGTTTATGGTCAAGCCAAATGCCTAGATATGACATTTTGTTTATGATCAAGCCAAATGCCTAGATATTAAATTTAGTTTATGATCAAGCCAAATGCCTAGATATTAAATTTAGTTTATGATCAAGCCAAATGCCTAGATATTACATTTAGTTTATGATCAAGCAAAATGCCTAGATATTTATAACACGTAACACACTCTAGACCTTCCCCATCTGCAGCAGAGATAAATGTATAACTATGTGTGTATTGTTGAAGCTTTGAACTGAAGCAGTGATAAATGTTTAACTATGTGTGTATTGTTGAAGGTTTGAACTGAACTATGTGTGTATTGTTGAAGCTTTGAACTGAACTATGTGTGTATTGTTGAAGGTTTGAACTGAACTATGTGTGTATTGTTGAAGGTTTGAACTGAAGTAGTGATACATGTATAACTATGTATGTATTGTTGAAGCTTTGAACTGAACTATGTATGTATTGTTGAAGCTTTGAACTGAACTATGTGTGTATTGTTGAAGCTTTGAACTGAAGCAGTGATAAATGTATAACTATGTGTGTATTGTTGAAGCTGGGAACTGAACTATGTGTGTATTGTTGAAGGTTTGAACTGAAGCAGTGATAAATGTTTAACTATGTGTGTATTGTTGAAGGTTTGAACTGAACTATGTGTGTATTGTTGAAGGTTTGAACTGAACTATGTGTGTATTGTTGAAGGTTTGAACTGAAGCAGTGATAAATGTTTAACTATGTGTGTATTGTTGAAGGTTTGAACTGAACTATGTGTGTATTGTTGAAGCTTTGAACTGAACTATGTGTGTATTGTTGAAGGTTTGAACTGAAGCAGTGATACAAGTTTAACTATGTGTGTATTGTTGAAGGTTTGAACTGAACTATGTGTGTATTGTTGAAGGTTTGAACTGAACTATGTGTGTATTGTTTAAGCTTTGAACTGACCATAGTTGTAGTTGTTCTTTAGGTAGGTCTTCAGGCCGAGGCGTACCGTTTTGCACCTGCACCTGTCTGCAAACAGAAAACCTACAGGTGACAGGACTACAAATGCATGGTCATACACCGGGAACTACAAATGGGCTGATAAAGACGACATGTAATGATGACAAAACCCACGTAATATCAGATGATTGACAGGAGAAAATGATTCTGACCTGCATTTGATCCTTTGCAATGGATGTTGTAGGCATCACTAGGGAAATCAGATACCAACTCTGACAGACAGACGGGCGGACGGAGGGGCAGACAGACAGACAGACAGACAGACAGACAGACAGACAGACAGACAGACAGACAGACAGACAGACAGACAGTGTTTTACCAAAGAATACAGTCAGTTAGACTATTGTTTTGCTTTAGGGAGTCTATTGGTTGAATGGTTTTCAACTCACAGTGAAGAGTAAAGCTTTAAGAGCAGCAATAACGTACCATCTCCAGTGCCTGACCAATCACAGCTGTAATAATAATCATTATACCAGACTGACCAACCACAGCTCTACATCATATCAGACTGACCAATCACAGCTCGACATCAGATCAGTCTGACCGATCACAGCCCTGCATCATATCAGACTGACCAATCACAGCTCTACATCATATCAGACTGACCAGTCACAGCTCTACATCATATCAGACTGACCAATCACACATCATTAGTTATGGTCTAGCAACAGCGTCCATGCAGAAATCATCCCTTCAGTTTGTCCACTATCAGCAGTATATCAGGTGATGGTGAGCCAAAACGAGAATACTCGAACCCCTTACCATGAATTAAACTAGCCCTTGTTTTCTGCTTGTGCACTACTGGTGATAGACATAATGGTAGTCATGCTCACTTCCCCACTAATGTATTGAAGTTTTTGATCAATTCCCTACTGAGATTTCTTTTTACACATAGCCTCTTTCCTGCTAACATTGTTTAATAATTAATAATACATATTATAATTTTATTCTGGACACTTTTCTGTGCATATTCAACATTTATTTCTAACGTATACAAAATAATTCTACAGCAAAAGATATGTGCATGCAATACAAGACTTTCGTAAAGTTTGCCAATGCGTTCCATAGCGGCTCACAAACAGGTGTGTAAGTGTGTGTGAGTGTTTCTTACCTGGGGAGCATCTGGCGGGATCTTGGTAATAAGGGTTGTCTATAAAAAATACAATATAAATATTATGATAATTACGACTGCTATAAAAGACTACAGCCCACTAATAAACATCATCACAAGCAGCCTCATCTCTTACCCGGACTCTCTGCTTTCACAATGGCCTCGGGAGAGATGCACACCCCCCGGTCATACACTGGCAGCTCCTGACAGGCCAGGCTCTCCGGCCAGGTGTGGTTGTATCGCCTCATCACCGGTTCGCAGCCACCCCTCGCGCGCTCACACACGGACTTGCAGGGCTTGATCGGCTCGTGCTGGAAGTCGATAGTGCAGATCGGTGCGTACATTGCGCACAGGAAAAAAAGCAGGTCAGGGCTGCAGCCGGTACCGAGCAGACCTTCAAACTGTTCTATGGCCAGTACAGCGTTAGCCTGCGTGCTGTGGTGGAGGTGGTTCGGCATCTTTGTCATGTTCCATGGCATGGAGCGGCAAAGCGGGATCCGTATGGGTTCGCACGCTGCAGCTTGTGAGTGCGGTATCAGCCACGCTATGGCGAGAAAAGTGATACAGACATCGTGTGAAAACATCGTTTTAATATTGCCGGAAGCTTACTTCAGAACATGGACAGACAAAAGGTTAAACAAAAAAAAATCTTTAGTGTTGTTAGTTTTGTTGTCGACATGAATCCACTCGGCCAGCTGAACAAAACTCCTGTGGCTGCGTAAAAGTTGTGAGTCCGCCTTGTTACTGAGTGATTGGAGAAACGGCTACTTATTCCACAGCCGCGTGAGTCCTCATATCCCGGATGATAAGTCAAACCTTATTCCACAGGCGCCTGAGTCCTCATATCCCGGATGATAAGTCAAGCCTTTCCCGGTTTGTGCTACAGTGACCTCACTCTGCGGGAGCAGCTATTTTACCCCTCCACGTTCCCCTCATCATCTTAGCCCTCCCTCATGCCCCCTCCTCCTCCCTCAACAACTTACCCGTCCCGCCGGCACTCTCCCCTCGTTTTTGGAGAGGCATGCAGAGGTAATAGATTTATTCCGTTTAGATGAAAAGAAAACAGGGAGGAATCCTCCAAGGACATCGGTGATTAAGTCAAGTAAATCTGCACACAGGACTTGGCAGGCTGAGAGCCAGGTGTGAACAGTGGGTCCGCCGTTAGTGGAACGGAACAGTCAGGCTGTGTAAGCTGAGTCAGCAAAAAGACTAATAACTAACATTTCACCACAGACAGGTTTAATTTACAAAGGCTATCAACACAGACAGATGTAATAATTACCACATCAACACAGACAGGGATATATATATATATATATATATATATATATATATATATATATATATATATACAGTCCCCTCCAAAAGTATTGGAACAGTAATGCCAATTCCTTTATTTTTGCTGTAGACTGAAAGCGTTTGGGTTTGACACCAAAAAATGAATATGAGACAAAAGATCAATATGTCAGCTTTTATTTCCAGGTATTTTCATCTGGATCTGATAAACTTAGAAGATATCATTATTTGAAAAGAAAGACCACATTTTTAGATGAGCAAAAGTATTGGAACAGATAGACTTGAAATGGATTTAAGTGAATAAGACTCAATATTTTGTTGCAAATCCTTTGCTTTCAATAACTGCATCAAGCCTGCGATCCATGGACATCACCAAACTTTTGCATTCTGCTTTTGTTATGCCTTTCCAGGCTTTCACTGCAGCCTCTTTCAGTTGTTGCTTGTTTTGGGGGGTTTCTCCCTTCAGTCTCCTTTTAAGAAGGTAAAAAGAATGCTCTATAGGGTTTAAGTCTGGAGATTGACTTGGCCAGTCTAGGACCTTCCACTTCTTGCCCCTGATGAACTCCTTTGTTGCTTTTGCAGTGTGTTTAGAGTCATTATCTTGCTGCATGACAAAGGATCTCCCAATCAGTTTGGTTGCATCCTTCTTTAAATTGGCAGACAAAATGTTTCTGTAGACTTCCGAATTCATTTTGCTGCCGCCATCATGTGTTACATCATCAATGAAGATTAATGAGCCCGTCCCAGAAGAAGCCATTGAAGCCCAAGCCATCACATTACCTCCACTGTGTTTCACAGATGAGCTTGTGTTTTGGGGGTCATGAGCAGATCCTTTTTTTCTCCAAACCTTAGCCTTTCCATCACTCTGGTAGAAGTTAATCTTCGTCTCATCAGTCCATAAAACTTTTTCCCAGAATTTTTGAGGCTCGTCTCTGTACTTTTTGGCAAAATCCAGCCTGGCCTTCGTATTCTTTATGCTAATGAATGGCTTGCATCTTCTGGTGTAGCCTCTGTACTGTTGTCCATGAAGTCTTCTGCGAACAGTGGATTCTGAAACCTTCACTCCTGCCCTCTGGAGGTTGTTGTTGATCTCACCAACAGTAGTTTTAGGGTCTTTCTTCACAGCTCTGACAATGTTTCTGTCGTCAACTGCTGTTGTTTTCCTTGGTCGTCCCGTTCGATGTCTGTTACTTAGTACACCAGTAGTTTTTTTCTTCCTGAGGATATTCCAAATTGTTGTACTGGCTATGGCTAGTGTCTGTGCAATGGCTCTGATTGATTTCCCATCTTCTCTTAGCTTCACAATTGCTTTCTTTTCACCCATAGACAGTTCTCTGCTTTTCATGTTGATTACTATAACTGCAGTCTGCACAGGCAAAACCAGAATCTGAAACTGAGCCTAGACATTCAGTGTTATTTATTGTTTGAATAATAAATGTAATAAGACACACCTGGGCAACAAAACACACCTGTTAGTCACATGTTCCAATACTTTTGCTCAACAAAAAATTTGGTGTTCCTTTTCAAATAATGATATCTTCTAAGTTGTTTATCAGATCCAGATGAAAATACCTGGAAATAAAAGCTGACATATTGATCTTTTGTCTCATATTCATCTTTTGGTGTCAAACCCAAACGCTTTCAGTCTACAGCAAAAATAAAGGAATTGGCATTACTGTTCCAATACTTTTGGAGGGGACTGTATATATATATATATATATATATATATATATATATATATATATATATTTTAGTACTGATTTAGAGATGATCTCTTTCTCCTCTCTTATCTTTTCCCCAGTGACTCAATGTTTCCTCCACAAGGCACTTGCAGGGTCTGTGTGTGTGTGTGTGTGTGTGTGTGTGTGTGTGTGTGTGTGTGTGTGACTACATGGGATATCATAGGCAGAGCGCTGCAAAATGACACTTCCCACCAAATATTTAGACAGCTAAAAACAGAGTGAGATCTAACTAGACCAGACCCCAGGTCACTCCACATCCGCTCCTACGCTCACTACTGTTCCCAGATTAGATCCAGTCCATGTCATTGATGAGATCCAGTCCATGTCTTTGATGAGATCCAGTCCATGTCATTGATGAGGTCCAGTCCATGTCTTTGATGAGATCTGGTCCAGGTCTTTGATGAGATCTGGTCCAGGTCATTGATGAGGTCTGGTCCATGTCTTTGATGAGATCCAGTCCAGGTCATTGATGAGATCCGGTCCAGGTCACTGATGAGGTCTGGTCCATGTCTTTGATGAGATCCAGTCCCTATCTTGGATGAGATCTGGTCCAGGTCTTTGATGAGGTCTGGTCCAGGTCTGGCGCTGCTCTATAGGGGTCGGTGTAAATCAAAGCCTTGCTGCAGGATGCTGACGTAGGTGTGTTCGATTTATGGACCTTGAGGTCATTCTCCATCTCCAAGGCAGGGTGGAGTCAGTGAGGTACTTAGAGAGCCAGTCAAACTAAACTACAAGCAAGCAAAGTACTTTTTAGAGTTAAAGCTGCATTATGACATTTCCCTCTGTTTATATGTAGGTAGGTGTGTGTGTGTGTGTGTGTGTGTGTGTCCATAGTGGGTTTAATGTAGGTGAGTGTGTGTAGTTAAACTGTCTAAATGTGTGTGTGCGTGCGCACAGTACATAGTGGGTTTAAACTGTCTATATGTAGGTGTGTGTGTCTGTAGTAAAAGTGCTACTTCCCCGATTTTCTATATTTTTATGTTTTCCATCATATACCAGTGCTGTACTTTACAAAACAATTAATGACGATGCTATATGTAATCAAACAGCAGAGTTTAAAACTAATTTATAAAATGACACTATTGCATCATAGAGAGTCTTTTCCTGAATTTTACGAACTACAGCCGTTTCTAACCTAACCGGGCCTTAGTTCAATTTAGAGGCGATTTGCTGTGATCTCATACACCTAGATCATGACAACTTGAATATGGAGGATATGGATATTTTGTTGGACAGTGAAATTCAGTCGTATTTATTTGAACCGGAATTTAAGCGAGGAGAAACGTTTGCTGTGCACATGACAGTGGAAGGCTGTAGACCTATTTTAGAATATCGAAGTTGATCTGGTAGAGACAGCCGAGACAATGCTGGGCCAAGGAGTCAGATACTCGCAAACCAACTTTAGGAAGTATATTTTTGCTTGTCGGCTAGGTAACGTTAGCTAGCCAAGTTGTTCTTGCACCTATAAAGCAATTATGCAATTTTCTTTATAAGGTTTGCTTGTAGGTTGTAGTGTAATGTAATTCATGCCCTGTGTAAGCTCATAGCTTTAGTGGGACAAGGGGGGTGTATGGTAGGGCTGCACGATATAAGTAAAGTGTGCGATATACGATAACGTTGTTATCGTATCGTTATTGTTGCGATAATGATATTTCTTGTGATAATAAAAAGATATTGAAGTGCACCAGTGTTGGGCAGTAAATGAGTACTGAGTATTGTATTACTGTAATATTATTACTTTCACCAGTAACAAGTAGTGTAAAGGATTACAATTTCCCAAAACCATAATTATATTACAGTTACTAATTCAAGTAACAGTGTTGCCAACTTAGGAACTTTTTTGCTAGATTTAGCGACCCCGCCTTCCATAAAAGCGACTAGCGACCAATCTAGTGACCTATTCACACCATCAGGGAAATCCAATTTATTCTCACGCTGCTCAGAGTCATCACAGTAAGCGTCTCTCTCCCTTCCTCTCCTTACGCTGTTCGCACGGGAGAGTTTCCATGGTTACACTGACGCTGTTCTCTGTTGTTATGAAAGTTTCGGGCACAGTAAGTGAGCTTAAGTAATGTAACGAGTAACGTAATTAGTTACTTTTGATACCAAGTAGTAAGTAAAGTAAAATTATTACTTTTAAAAGGAGTAATAAGTAATGAGTAACGTATTACAAATCCTGAGTAACTTGCCCAACACTGAAGTGCACACACCACTGCCTTTCTGCTGCTTTCAGTCTACTGCTCAGAAACAACAAATTACATTTTACATGCAGTTTCCCCTCCTACTCTCTCCCGCTATTATTGAACTCAATATCATTAGCCTCATAAGCAATGGGCTCTAAAATATAATGAACAAAGCTGCAATAACAAAAGCAAATTTAAAGTTAGAAATAATATAAAAACAATTGAATTGCCATAATCTCAATTAATCATTGAGCATATTCAGGTTATAAAACAGGAATGCAGTCGGCCACAATAACAATGCAGATATATTTATTTTGTATGGCTGTTGGACTAAAACCTCACTCGCATGTGAGTAGATTCTGACCAATCATACGGTGCCTAATGGCAAGGGCTCTTTCTGATTGGCCAAATATATCCGCACGGTGAAAAGCATGGCGCGTATCAGACAAAGTAGTGGGTGATCACATAATGTCATTTTAAAAGGATAATCATGTAATTTGTTTAATATAGAGCCAAATGAAATATCGCAGTCTTTTGCGATCTGTTTATCGCGCAAGTTGACATCGCGATGATGATAAAAAAAAAACGATACATTGTGCAGCCCTAGTGTTTGGTTTGCGCAATGAGCTATGGGCATTGTGGATTATAGTTACTTCACAATTAGAATGCACAATTTAAATTTAAACTACCCGCCATCATCATCATCATCATCTTAACTACTTCCTTCATCCCCATCATCATCATCTTCATCACAGCTTATCTACCCATTCCTGTTCTATCATCTTCATCACAACTTAACTACTCACTTTCGTCCCCTTGGCTTTAGACAGGACCGCTGAGGTTCTCTAAAATTATTATTATGTTCAGCATTTGCTAAACCATAAGAACCATGTTTGAATACCTAACTTGTGCTCCACAGTGAGAACATTGTTCTGTTCTAGGTGTGACCTGAGTGCTAAGAACATGTTATCTATCAAACATCATTATGGAAGAACATGTTATCTATCAAACATCATTATGGAAGAGCATGTTATCTATCAAACATCATTATGGAAGAACATGTTATCTATCAAACATTATTATAGAAGAACATGTTATCTATCAAACATCATTATGGAATAACATGTTATCTATCAAACATTATTATAGAAGAACATGTTATCTATCAAACATTATTATAGAAGAACATGTTATCTATCAAACATCATTATGGAAGAGCATGTTATCTATCAAATATCATTATGGAAGACTATGTTATCTATCAAACATCATTATGGAAGAGCATGTTATCTATCAAACATCATTAAAGAAGAACTTAGTGGTGCTTTGATGGGTTAGACAAACTGTGACTTTAATCATGCAGAGGAAATGGATGATTAAAGGGTAAAAATGTTTATAGAATGTTTGACTGCTACATAATGTTGATCAATTCAAATGTAATGTCAAACCAGACTTAAGAAACATTGAACTGTGCCAACTTCAAGTCTAACCCAAAACGTTAAGGTTTCAACATGTAGTTTAGCAAAATAAGTCACTTTTTAACCGACCTTTCACAACAAAATACAGAGAGCAGGATCATTCTTCTTATTAATGTGAAAGTCTGTTCAGTCTTAATAAAGCTCTGACCTCCCCATGGACTCAACCCTTACAGAGAGCCCCGTCATCCTGATTACTCAACGTTCCCCAGAACATTGGTCTGTTGCCTCCCTACACTGGGAACAGCTGGCCTCTCTGCCCCCAGCCTCTCCCAGACAACAACACACTGCAAAGCCTGCGTGTGCCACTGCCTGCGTTTGCATTTGTGTGTGTGTGCCACTGCTTGCGTTTGAGTTTGTGTGCATGCACATGAACAGAGCATGTCATTCAGGGATGTAATTGAGATCCAACTTCTCTCTCCCTCTTATCCCCCCACCATTTACCAAATACTGACCCTTGCCTTGCTCTCCCTCTCTCTGCCTTGCCTTCCTTCCCCCTCTCTCTCTCTCTCTCTCTCTCTCTCTCTCTCTCTGCCTTCCCTCTCTCTCTCTTCCCTTTCTCCCTCTCTCCTAACTGCATTTAAAGACCTTCTGTTCAGGGTGGAAATATTCTAGGAAACATGCAGATCTGTTCCAACGTCAACACTGCCCTCGGCATGCTCTCACACACAGGAGGAGGGAGGGGGAGAAGGAGGCCTCTCAGGGTTTCTGGATGGAATCAAATCCAAGCATCAATAAATCTCTTTTATTCCTCACAGCTCTGCATGCTGCTAGACCCTCTGCCCTTTCCTAAGAAACCAACCTTACCTCTCCCCCTAAACCAACTTACCTCTGCCCCTCTCCTCAAACCAACCATACCTCTGCCCCTCTCCCCCCAAACCAACCTTACCTCTGTCCTTTCCTAAGAAACCAACCTTACCTCTCCCCTCTCCTCAAACCAACCTTACCTCTCCCCCTCTCCTCAAACCAACCTTACCTCTCCCCTCTCCTCAAACCAACCTTACCTCTCCCCCTCTCCTCAAACCAACCTTACCTCTCCCCTCTCCTCAAACCAACCTTACCTCTCCCCCTCTCCTCAAACCAACCTTACCTCTCCCCTCTCCTCAAACCAACCTTACCTCTCCCCCTCTCCTCAAACCAACCATACCTCTCCCCCTCTCCTCAAACCAATCTTACCTCTCCCCTCTCCTCAAACCAACCTTACCTCTCCCCCTCTCCTCAAACCAACCTTACCTCTCCCCTCTCCTCAAACCAACCCTACCTCTCCCCCTCTCCTCAAACCAACCTTACCTCTCCCTGCCCCCCTGTGGTAGCCTCTCCTCCCTGTCCCCCTGGCTTTGCAAGCCTACAATAGCATTCGAACACGACTGGTCCAAAGCGTTTTGTGCTGCTCATCATGATGGATATGTACAGCGATTACGTTCGAGAAGAAAGGTAATAACGTACCACGGTTTGATTCTTATAAACACTGAACATAATATATTCTTGGTTATAGCCTCACCAGGTTGATATAGAGCTAGTAGTATCGACTCATTTTATAAGACTGGAACGTGGAAAGCTCCCAAAAAAAAATACTGCTAATAATTAGAGTGACTGGGGTCAGACGGCTGACTCAACTCAACTAACAATAGTGACTCCAGCTTGCACGTGAAAGACTCGACGTTCCAAATGACTCCACTCAACTAACAATAGTGACTCCAGCTTGCATGTGAAAGACTCGAGGTTCCAAATGACTCGAGTCTCAATTTTTGGTGACTGGAGAGTTACAACTCTGCCCTGTGGTAGTCTCTCCTCCCTGCCCCCTGTGGTAGTCTCTCCTCCCTGCCCCCCTGTGGTAGTCTCTCCTCCCTGCCCCCCTGTGGTAGTCTCTCCTCTCCTTCCTGCCCCCTGTGGTAGTCTCTCCTCTCCTCCCTGCCCCCCTGTGGTAGTCTCTCCTCCCTTCCCCCCTGTGGTAGCCTTTCCTCCCTGCCCCCCAGTGGTAGTCTCTCCTCCCTGCCCCCCTGTGGTAGTCTCTCCTCCCTGCCCCCCTGTGGTAGTCTCTCCTCTTCTCCCTGCGGTAGTCTCTCCTCCCTGCCCCCCTGTGGTAGCCTTTCCTCCCTGCCCCCCTGTGGTAGTCTCTCCTCCCTGCCCCCCTGTGGTAGTCTCTCCTCCCTGCCCACCTGTGGTAGTCTCTCCTCCCTGCCCCCCTGTGGTAGTCTCTCCTCCCTGCCCCCCTGTGGTAGCCTTTCCTCCCCTGCCCCCCGGTGGTAGTCTCTCCTCCCTGCCCCCCTGTGGTAGTCTCTCCTCTCCTCCCTGCCTCCCTGTGGTAGTCTCTCCTCTCCTCCCTGCCCCCCTGTGGTAGCCGTGTGAACAGGAAGAGGCTCTCCACAGGGAAGGAACAGAGTCCTGGACAGCACTCCCCTGAGGAAAGAGAGATAAAAGGAGGGGAAAGGGGGAACGGAGTGATGAAAGGAGGGAGGAAAAAGAGCGCTAAGAGAGTGCGCCTAGAAGGAAAGAGAAAGAGTAAGGGACGGATGAAGAAATAAAGGAGGAGGGAAATAAAGAGTAGGAAAGTAATAAAGGAACAGTCTGTAGTGCAACCTGGTCACTAGTCTAGTAACTAGTAGTCACTATTCCATGTAGCTACATTGTAGAAGTCTAGTAGTCACTATTCCATATAGCTCCATAGGAGTAGGATGCCTTTATAATATTGTAATAGAATTGATCTACAGGTTTTTATTGGACTGTATTATTTCTGATTGACGGAACAGACAACAGATAATAAGAAATGGATGTTTATTGGGTGAAAGGTCAATAGGCAGGTGGAGAAGGGTTCTGTGTGTAGACCAGACAGGTCTAGAAAACAGCTTTAAATCAGACAACCATGATTAGATACTAACATAACATAGAACACTTCAGGCTTAAAACAGCAACACTTCATTATCAGTTACTACCTGCTTCCCATGACAATGATCTCAGTGCCTCCCTTCATGGAGGGAATAGAGCACTCAGGCCAGGGCTGTGTGTGTGTGTGTGTGTGTGTGTGTGTGTGTGTGTGTGTGTGTGTGTGTTTTCTGTTCAACAGTACATTCATGGAGCAGGTAAATTCAGAGTTCATAATGGCCTTATACCCATAATCCTCTGCTTCAGAGCAGCTGAGTGATTTTTCCCAGGGCCTGCAGTCTTGACCAATCAGATCCTGTAGTATTCCTCACAGACCAATCAGATTGTAGGAAAGGCAGCACTCCACGCTCCTTACAGCTCATCCTGCAGACAGACATACATGATGTCATCAGGACAGATCCCTGACTGAGGCTTTAGTGATGTCATCAGGACAGATCCCTGACTGAGGCTTTAGGGATGTCATAAGGACAGATCCCTGACAGAGGCTTTAGGGATGTCATAAGGACAGATCCCTGACAGAGGCTTTAGTGATGTCATAAGGACAGATCCCTGACAGAGGCTTTAGTGATGTCATAAGGACAGATCCCTGACTGAGGCTTTAGTGATGTCATCAGGACAGATCCCTGACTGAGGCTTTAGTGATGTCATAAGGACAGATCCCTGACTGAGGCTTTAGTGATGTCATCAGGACAGATCCCTGACTGAGGCTTTAGTGATGTCATCAGGACAGATCCCTGACTGAGGCTTTAGGGCTGTCATAAGGACAGATCCCTGACTGAGGCTTTAGTGATGTCATCAGGACAGATCCCTGACTGAGGCTTTCGCAGTGATGTCATCATGGAACTCACCTTGGCTTTGGCCTGGCCCTGTAACCATGGAGACAGCTGTTCTAAGCGCTGGCGCAGGATGTCAGCGATCACGCCAGCATCTCGACTGTTCACATGTTCACCTGTCTGGTCACGCTGCACGCGCGCACACACACACACACACACACACAGACACATTAGCTCCTCCCACTCCTCCATAATCACAGTAAAGAGGTGACACCTAGGAGAGTGTGAGGGAGAGTTAGGGTCAGGGTGAGGGAGAGTTAGGGTCAGTGTGGGGGAGAGTGTGAGGTAGAGCGTGGGGATGAGTGTGAGGATGAGTGTGAGGATGAGTGTGAGGGAGAGTGTGAGGGGAGTTTAAGAGTGGGGTGAGGGTGAGAGTTGGGGTGAGGGTGAGAGTTGGGGTGAGGGTGAGAGGGAGAGTTATGGTGAGGGTGAGAGTTATGGTGAGGGTGAGAGTTAGGGGGAGAGTTGGGGTGAGAGTGAGAGTTGGGGTGAGGGTAAGAGTTAGGGTGAGAGTTGGGGTGAGGGTGAGGGTCTTACCCGGCGAGCGGCCAGTTGCGGGTAGAAGCGGACAGAGGGGTAGGCCGTGATGCCCGCCGACTGGCACATCTGGTAGTGAGCCTGGCAGTCCACCTTTCCAGCCCTGACGGTGCCCTGCATCATCTAAACACAGAGACACAAGTCTGAGAGAGGGAGATAGGATAGAGAGATAGAGTGAGAGGACAAAAGAGAGAGAGGCAGCAGAGAGAGAGAGAAAGAGAGAGGCAGCAGAGAGAGAGAGAGAGAGAGAGAGAGATGTATGATGAGCGGTTGTCTCACCCGAGCCAGAACCTCAAACTCTGGAGCAAAGTGTTGACAGGGCCCACACCAGGGGGCGAAGAAGTCCAGAACCCAGTGCTCTGACCCGGACAGAACCAGGGAGCTGAAGTCCTCAGGAGAGAGGTCCACTGACGCCCTGGGAAGAGAGCTACACACAGACAGACAGGGTCAGGAAGACAATAGGAGTTAGGGCCAGTGTTAGGGGCAGTGTTAGGGCCAGTGTTAGGGCCAGTGTTAGGGCCAGTGTTAGGGCCAGTGTTAGGGCCAGTGTTAGGGCCAGTGTGTGCAGACCTTACCCCAGTGCCCACACCCGAATAGAATGCGCGTCTCTGTGCCAGCCACTGTAGGTCCTGTGGAAACAAAGAGCTTTACGGTTAAGGTGCTAAGGTTTAGCTTTAGGGTTAGGGTGCTAGGGGTTAGCTTTAGGGTACTAGGGGTTAGCTTTAAGGTGCTAGGAGTTAGCTTTAGGGTTGGGGTGCTAGGGGTTAGCTTTAGGGTTAAGGTGCTAGGGTTTAGCTTTAGGGTTAAGGTGATAGGGGTTAGCTTTAGGGTTAAGGTGCTAAGGGTTAGCTTTAGGGTTGGGTGATAGGGGTTAGCTTTAGGGTTGGGGTGCTAGGGGTTAGCTTTAGGGTTAAGGTGCTAGGGGTTAGCTTTAGGGTTAAGGTGATAGGGGTTAGCTTTAGGGTTAAGGTGCTAGGGGATAGCTTTAGGGTTGGGGGCTAGGGGTTAGCTTTAGTGTTAAGGTGCTAGCTTTAAGGTTGGGGTGCTAGGGGTTAGCTATAGTGCTAGGGATTAACTTTAGTGTGCTAAGGGTTAGCGTTAAAGCTTAGAGTGCTAAGAGTCTTTGCTACTTACTGGTAGCTGTCAGCAGGGTAGGGAGGGTTGAGGTACAGGCGGATTTCGGGGTACGCCCGCACCCCCTGACTCTGGCAAAACGAATGATGCTTCTGACAATCTACCGTTCCCACGAAGATGACTCCACTCAGCATCTACACAGACGGAGCAGGCCGGGTGGTTAATACAACATAAAGGAACAGTTTAACATTGGGGAATAACTCACGTAATGCAATATATCCTCTCCTTAATTTTTGGTAGTGTAACATGTCATATGTCCTCTACTTAATGTTTGGTAATGTAATGTAATATATCCTCAACTTAATGTTTGGTAATGTAATGTAATATATCCTCTACTTAATGTTTGGTAATGTAATGTAATATATCCTCTACTTAATGTAATGTAATATATCCTCAACTTAATGTTTGGCAATGTAATGTAATATATCCTCTACTTAATATTTAGTAATGTAATGTAATATATCCTCTACTTAATGTTTGGTAATGTAATGTAATATATCCTCTACTTAATATTTGGTAATGTAATATATTCTCTACTTAATGTAATGTAAAATATCCTTTCCGTAATGTTTGGTAATGTAACTTTGGGTGATGTAATGGTTATGGCCATGTACGTTTCGGTAATGTACTGTTACTACGGTAATATAACTCAATGTAATAGAACACATTTTAATGCAGGGTAATGTAAGAGAGGGTAATGTAACATTGTGTGATGTATCATAAGGCAGGGTAAAGTAACATTGTGTGATGTATCATAAGGCAGGGTAAAGTAACATTGTGTGATGTATCATAAGGCAGGGTAAAGTAACATTGTGTGATGTAAGGCAGGGTAATGTAACTGTGTGATGTATCATAAGGCAGGGTAAAGTAACATTGGGTGATGTAAGGCATGGTAAAGTAACATTGTGTGATGTATCATAAGGCAGGGTAAAGTAACATTGGGTGATGTAAGGCATGGTAAAGTAACATTGTGTGATGTATCATAAGGCAGGGTAATGTAACATTGTGTGATGTATCATAAGGCAGGGTAATGTAACATTGTGTGATGTATCATAAGGCAGGGTAAAGTAACATTGTGTGATGTAAGGCAGGGTAATGTAACATTGTGTGATGTATCATAAGGCAGGGTAAAGTAACATTGTGTGATGTATCATAAGGCAGGGTAATGTAACATTGTGTGATGTATCATAAGGCAGGGTAAAGTAACATTGTGTGATGTAAGGCAGGGTAATGTAACATTGTGTGATGTATCATAAGGCAGGGTAAAGTAACATTGTGTGATGTATCATAAGGCAGGGTAAAGTAACATTGTGTGATGTAAGGCAGGGTAATGTAACTGTGTGATGTATCATAAGGCAGGGTAAAGTAACATTGGGTGATGTAAGGCATGGTAAAGTAACATTGTGTGATGTATCATAAGGCAGGGTAATGTAACATTGTGTGATGTATCATAAGGCAGGGTAATGTAACATTGTGTGATGTATCATAAGGCAGGGTAAAGTAACATTGTGTGATGTAAGGCAGGGTAATGTAACATTGTGTGATGTATCATAAGGCAGGGTAAAGTAACATTGTGTGATGTATCATAAGGCAGGGTAAAGTAGCATTGTGTGATGTAAGGCAGGGTAAAGTAACATTGTGTGATGTATCATAAGGCAGGGTAATGTAACATTGTGTGATGTATCATAAGGCAGGGTAAAGTAACATTGTGTGATGTAAGGGAGGGTAATGTAACATTGTGTGATGTAAGGCAGGGTAAAGTAACATTGTGTGATGTATCATAAGGCAGGGTAATGTAACATTGTGTGATGTATCATAAGGCAGGGTAAAGTAACATTGTGTGATGTAAGGGAGGGTAATGTAACATTGTGTGATGTAAGGCAGGGTAAAGTAACATTGTGTGATGTATCATAAGGCAGGGTAATGTAACATTGTGTGATGTAAGGCAGGGTAATGTAGCAGATATTTACCCGGGCCATGCGCCTCCACTCGGGCAAAAGGGCTTGACAGGGGCCGCACCAGGGAGCGTAGAAATCAACCAGCCAGGTTTCTCCGTGGAGACGACCTCTGACCCGCTCTGACCAGCTCACCCCGTCCAGCGGAACTACTGATGGATTGACCAGGTCCTAGAGGGTTACATATCACTGAACATTTCAATGAACACCCTAAGGAGCAGGTCCTAGAGGGTTACATATCACTGAACATTTCAATGAACACCCTAAGGAGCAGGTCCTGGAGAGACATGTTAGTGATACAGAAACTGTTACATATACCTTAATAAATGAACACATAAATGAACATAATAGAGAAGCTTATTAAATAAACACATAAATGGGAGCTAAACTTAAATACTTAAATAAAAACAAAGATTTGTGTACCGATCTTTGATTTTGTTTGGCTGTTTTGTCTGGCTGCAATTTAAGAAATACACCTCTGCTTCTTTCATTTCATAGGAACAGGTGATTCAGGCATGCTATTTTAGGGGTTTTTAGCACAGGGGTTGTTCTGTATTTGTGAGCCTCGTCCACAAGTTGCTCTACGATCTGCTCCATTGTTGGTATAATGGCGATTTGTGTGTGCTTTCAAACCAAAATATTACCAGATATCTGCTCCATTGTTGGTATAATGGCGATCTGTGTGTGCTTTCAAACCAAAATATTACCAGATAACTGCTCCATTGTTGGTATAATGGCGATCTGTGTGTGCTTTCCAGCCAAAATATTACCAGATATCTGCTCCATTGTTGGTATAATGGCGATCTGTGTGTGCTTTCAAACCAAAATATTACCAGATATCTGCTCCATTGTTGGTATAATGGCAATCTGTGTGTGCTTTCAAACCAAAATATTACCAGATATCTGCTCCATTGTTGGTATAATGGCGATCTGTGTGTGCTTTCAAACCAAAATATTACCAGATATCTGCTCGCTTCCCCTTTCCTCCCCTGCTCAACCAATCAGGACTTGGGAGGCGTAGCTACGCATACATTAACATGGGTCTTTGCAGAAGCATAAACCACCTGAAGAGGAGAATCATTCTAGAAACGGTGACACCATAGTGACACCCATGTATTCCACAAACAGTGTAAGCTACTCAAGCAGAGGACAATGTATTGCATCACATAATATCTATCTCTATATAAAGTAACTGATATATCTATCACTATATAAAGTAACTGTTTTAATACTGTTTTAATATCTATCATTATATAAAAGCAACTGTTTTAATATCTATCACTATATAAAGTAACTGTTTTAATATCAATCTCTGTATAAAGTAACCTCATTTAATAGTTCAATATCTCCTTAACTGCTCATTTTGCTGCCCCTAGCTAGCCATTGTCAACGTAGCTCAAATAGCCAGTTAGCTATCGTGGCACTGCTGGCTCGTGAGCTTCCTTAAATATACAGGGCAGTTGTTTTTCAGTATATTAGCAGCTAATCATTAGCTGACCTGATCTTTCCTATACAGGGTAGTTGTTTTTCAGTATATTAGCAGCTAATCATTAGCTGACCTGATCTTTCCTATACAGGGCAGTTGTTTTTCAGTATATTAGCAGCTAATCATTAGCTGACCTGATCTTTCCTGGTACTGGAAGCACCTAGATGTTACGAGCGATGAAAAAGTTGAAAATTGACGTGGATCATATGTCAGCTATGGGCTGGCCGCTTCTAGTTTCTTTTATAGTTAGTTTGGGCATGCGTGTGTGGTACCTGTATGAACTCCAGGATGCCATCAGCAGTGTTGTCCTTGTCTGTGTGTGTGTGTGTGTGTGTGTGTGTGTATGTGTGTGTGTTACCTGTATGAACTCCAGGATGCCATCAGCAGAGTGTTGTCCCTCGTATTCGTGGATGGAGGAGCGGTTGAAGAGCACAGTGGTGGGGTAGGCGTGGATGTTGAATTTGCTGCACAGGCCTTGGTGCACGGTGCAGTCCAGGGTACCAACCTTCATCTGACCAGCCAGCTGCACGGAGGCTTTCCTCAGCTCTGGGAGGAGGGCGCGACATGGAGGACACCACTGGGTGTAGCAGCACAATAATATCATTATATAATCATTACATTATGAAGGACACAGCACATTATATTAGACAATCATTACATTATCATTGACCCAGCAGCACAATAATATCATAAAATTATATTATATTATCATAGACAAAGCACATTATTATCATTATATTATATAACCATAACATTCATAGACATAGACACAGCACCCTAACCCTAACAACCTAACCTAGCTAAACCTAACAACCTAACCTACCTAACCCTAACAACCTAGCCTAGTTAACCCTAACAACCTAGCCTAGCTAACCCTAACAACCTAACTTGGGCTAAACCTAACAACCTAACCCTAACAACCTAACCTAGCTAACCCTAACAACCTGACGTACCTAACCTAGCTAACCCTAACAACCTAATCTAGCTAACCTAACAACCTAACCCTAACCCTGACAACCTAACCTAGATAACCCTAACAACCTAACCTAGCTAACCCTAACCACATAACAACCTAACCTAGCTAACCCTAACAACCTAACCCTAACCACATAACAACCTAACCTAGCTAACCCTAACCCAAACAACCTAACCCTAACCACATAACAACCTAACCTAGCTAACCCTAACCCTGACAACCTAACCTAGCTAACCCTAACAACCTAACCTCGCTAACCCGAACAACCTAACCTAGCTAACCATAACCACATAACAACCTAACCTAGCTAACCCTAACCACATAACAACCTAACCTAGCTAACCCTAACCCTGACAACCTAACCTAGCTAACCCTAACCACATAACAACCTAACTAACCCTAACAACCTAACCTACCTAACCCTTAACAACTTAACCTAGCTAACCCTAACAACCTAGCTAACCCTAACCACATAACAACCTAACCTAGCTAACCCTAACCCTGACAACCTAACCTAGCTAACCCTAACAACCTAACCTAGCTAACCCGAACAACCTAACCTAGCTAACCCTAACAACCTAACCTAGCTAACCTAGCTAAACCCTAACCACATAACAACGTAACCTAGCTAACCCTAACCCTGACAACCTAACCTATCCTCACCGGTGCAAAGAAGTCAACCAGCCAGGGCTCCTTCCTGTCTTCAGGGAAGTTGTCAGGACGAAGGGTGGTCACATGGGAGCTGACGCTGTCCTTGGCAAACGCCACAATGTTGTACAACACGTCTTTACCTTATATAGAATGGTACAATTTTAAATACAGCACACTTTTTACCTGTAGCAAAACATTAGCATTCTAAACACAGCACACTTTTACCTGAAACAGAATGTTATCTTTCTAAATACAACACACTTTTACCTGAAACAGAACATTAGCATTCTAAATACAGCACACTTTTACCTGAAACAGAATGTTATCTTTCTAAATACAACACACTTTTACCTAAAACAGAACATAAGCATTCTAAATACAACACACTTTTACCTGTAACAGAACATTAGCATTCTAAATACAGCACACTTTTACCTGAAACAGAACATTAGCATTCTAAATACAGCACACTTTTACCTGAAACAGAACGTTATCTTTCTAAATACAACACACTTTTATCTGAAACAGAACGTTATCTTTCTAAATACAGCACACTTTTACCTTTAACAGAACATTATCATTCTCAATACAGCACACTTTTACAACACAGGGTTGATGACAGCACTTACCATGGTGGATCTCAAAGTCGTGGATGCCAAGACCCTTGAAGACGGCAAGGCAGGGTTTTTGGATGTATAGGGAAGCACACAGCTCTGCTTCCCTCAGGCAGTCCACTCTCCCCACCTGCACACACACACACACACACACACACACACACACACCTGAGGGTTGTAAACTTCTCTCGCAAACGTCTGTGCTGACAGACAACCACACACACACACACACAAGGTAGACCGGCAGACAGACAGACAGGCAGACAGGCAGACAGGCAGACAGGCAGACAGACACCTGTATGTGCTGTTCTCTGAGGAGAGCTTTGAGTTTCTTGTATTCGTTGGAAGCTACAGTTGTCTCTCCAAAGGCAAAACGGATGAGCCAGCGGTGATGGGCCAGTTTAATCTACAATGAAAAATCTGTTCATTCTACAATGAAAAATCTGTTCATTCTACAATGAAAAATCAGTTTAGTCTAAAACAAACCAAAAGTCTGTTTAGTGTGGAACAAGGTGGGGTTACCTTGAAGCTGTCCATACTGAGGAGGTCCAGGTCTGGGAGATGGTGGATGACCTGAGAATATACCTCTCTGCTGTCCAGGCTCTGCAACCACTGGATTCAAACACACACCATTATAGTTAGGTCAGACATGAAATCTAACTCTAATATAAAAAAAAAAGCTTTAATAAAAATCAATGCTATGCATTTCAGATTCTAGTAACTCCACTTGTGTGTATTGGTATGCGTTAGTGTCAGTGTGTGTGTGTGTGTGTGTGTGTTACCAGCACACTGTCCGGGTCCTGCAGGGAGCTGCCAGGAGGAAAGAAGGCCGTGGCTCCACCAGTGATCTGGAAACTGTCACACAGTTCAGCCTGGCTGCTGCAGTCCATCCAGCCCACCTTCACCAGCCCCTCCTGGTGCGCGTGCACACACGCATACACACACAGAGACAGACACACACACACACACACACACACACACACACACACACACACACACACACACACACACACACACAGCTCAGCACCTCGCCTTGGGAGTACCAATGTCTAAAATAAGCGTCAGACAGCAGATAAGCCCACTCACCAACATCCCTGCTAGCTTCAGTCTGCTCTGAGACTCCAGGCAGTCTGGAAACACAGTGTCAACACATACACGGTATACAATACAAGCCTACCCCTGTGTGGGGGGGGTTGTGTCTGTGTGTGTGTGTGTGTGTGTGTGTGTGTGTGTGTGTTACCTCCAGTGTGTGAGCAGAACGTGATGAGCCAGCCCAGGCCAGATGAGAAGGCCGTCTCAATCTCACTGAACACGTTGCCTGAAAACAGAAAAGTTGCTTAATAGCAGTCAATTGTTATAGGATAGTTATTAGTCCTAGCAGTCCCAGAGAGAGTTATCTAATAGTTCCTATAGTTACAGAGAGTTATCTAATAGTTCTTATAGTTACAGAGAATGATCTAATAGTTCTTATAGTTACAGAGAATTATCGAATAGTTCTTATAGTTACAGAGAGTTATCTAATAGTTCTTATAGTTACAGAGTTATCGAATAGTTCTTATAGTTACAGAGAGTTATCTAATAGTTCTTATAGTTACAGAGAGTTATCGAATAGTTCTTATAGTTACAGAGAATTATCTAATAGTTCTTATAGTTACAGAGAATTATCTAATAGTTCTTATAGTTACAGAGAGTTATCGAATAGTTCTTATAGTTACAGAGAGTTATCGAATAGTTCTTATAGTTACAGAGAGTTATCGAATAGTTCTTATAGTTACAGAGAGTTATCGAATAGTTCTTATAGTTACAGAGAATTATCGAATAGTTCTTATAGTTACAGAGAATTATCTAATAGTTCTTATAGTTACAGAGAGTTATCGAATAGTTCTTATAGTTACAGAGAGTTATCTAATAGTTCTTATAGTTAGAGAGAGTTATCTAATAGTTCTTATAGTTACAGAGAATTATCGAATAGTTCTTATAGTTACAGAGAGTTATCTAATAGTTCTTATAGTTACAGAGAGTTATCGAATAGTTCTTATAGTTACAGAGAATTATCGAATAGTTCTTATAGTAACCAGAGTTATCGAATAGTTCTTATAGTTACAGAGAGTTATCTAATAGTTCTTACAGTTACAGAGAGTTATCGAATAGTTCTTATAGTTACAGAGAGTTATCTAATAGTTCTTATAGTTACAGAGAATCATCTAATAGTTCTTATGGTTACAGAGAGAGTCATTTAATAGTTCCAGGCAGTCGTTTAATAGTTCCAGAGAAATGTGTACCTTGCCAAAGCTCAGTCACTTTGGTCTGTACAAACTGCATGGAGAAATGAGTCAGGCTCTCCTTAGAGCGATCCCCATGGTACTTCTCTGGCTTCTGCAAACACACAGTTACCAGACAAGTGCAGGTCTGTAGTACATATTAAGTTAAGCTAGAATTATAGGTAGTTCTATTAGTTAGTTAACTGTTAAAGACCCTGAACACATAGAGGCTGGGGTAGCTACTGATGTCTTTACTAGTAGAGTTACTAGTTACATTAATTAGTTACCTGTCCTGCCCTGTACACACCCCAGCCTGTATATCTGTCTTTACTAGTAGTGACAAGTTACATTAGTTAGTTACCTGTCCTGCCCTGTACACATACAGGCTGGGGTAGCTGCTGATGCCTTTACTCCTACAGAGCCTGCTGTTGTCTCCACAGTTCACTGCTCCAATACGAACCACTCCATCCATCTCCTTAGCAAACTCCCTCCACTGGTGGCAGAGACAGTGTTTAGTACTGGACCTCTGAGAAGCCCACAGAGGGGTCTTCTGGATAATGTAGTTTGCCGTGTGTGTTACCGTAGGGGCCAGCTCGTGGCAGTGGGAGCAGCGAGGGAAGTAAAAGTTGATGAACCAGATCTCTCCAGAGTTCACTGCAGCGTCTGTACCACACGCACGCACGCACACAATAAAACCAATACATATGTACATGTATATGAATGTGTCCCCTGTCCAAAGACCTTCAGACCTGCCAATGTGTCCCCTCTCCAAATGCCTTCAGACCTACCAAAGTCTCCCCTCTCCAAATGCCTTTCAGACCTACCAATGTGTCCCCTCTCCAAATGCCTTCAGACCTACCAATGTGTCCCCTCTCCAAATGCCTTCAGACCTACCAATGTGTCCCCTCTCCAAATGCCTTCAGACCTACCAATGTGTCCCCTCTCCAAATGCCTTCAGACCTACCAATGTGTCCCCTCTCCAAATGCCTTCAGACCTACCAATGTGTCCCCTCTCCAAATGCCTTCAGACCTACCAAAGTCTCCCCTGTCCAGAGTGATGATTTCCAGGTCGTCGTCATAGATACCTGAACCAAAATAACAAGCAAACTTAAGTTCAGTGACTTCATTCATTCAAAGTTCAAAGCCATGTTGTGAGTGGTTAGTGTTAGAGGTAGGGTTAGGGTCTCCTACCAAAGTCGTAGCGGTAATAGTTCCAGCTCTCGTAGCGCCCGCCCCCTCCCTGCTGCTCGTCCAATCCCTTCTCTCCATACTTGTCGTACTTCTTCCTGAGGTCGTCGTCCTTCAGGACCTCATAGGCGCGGTTGATCTCCACAAACCTGTCGTGGGCTTTCTGGTCGTTCTACACACGAGGATAGGATCCAAAACAATAAGAGTGAATGGAAGCCCTAAAGTAGTATTATTAAAACCAATAGTCTGACAACAGACTGCAGATTATAACAAATATAATCCAACACAATGGTAACAAATATACTCTAATACAATGATAACAAATATAATCCAACACTTTGACAACAAATATAATCCAATACTATGATAACAAATATAATCCAACACGATGATAACAAATATAATCCAACACTTTGACAACAAATACAATCCAATACTATGATAACAAATATAATCCAATACTATGATAACAAATATAATGCAATACTATGATAACAAATATAATGCAATACTATGATAACAAATATAATCCAACACAATGATAACAAATATAATGCAACACTACAATAAATATAATCCAACACTTTGACAACAAATATAATCCAATACTATAACAAATATAATCCAATACTATGGAAACAAATATAATTCAACACTGATAACAAATATGATCCAACACTACAATAAATATAATCCAATACTATGGAAACAAATATAATCTAACACTGATAACAAATATAATCCTGTAATATAACTATATTATAACAAATAAAGTATTATGGGGTGCGTGGTGAGAGACATACAGGGTTATTATGGGGTGCATAGTGAGAGACATACAGGGTTATTATGGGGTGCACAGTGAGAGACATACAGGGTTATTATGGGGTGCATAGTGAGAGACATACAGGGTTATTATGGGGTGCACAGTGAGAGACATACAGGGTTATTATGGGGTGCATAGTGAGAGACATACAGGGTTATTATGGGGTGCACAGTGAGAGACATACAGGGTTATTATGGGGTGCACAGTGAGAGACATACAGGGTTATTATGGGGTGCACAGTGAGAGACATACAGGGTTATTATGGGGTGCACAGTGGGAGACATACAGGGTTATTATGGGGTGCACAGTGAGAGACATACAGGGTTATTATGGGGTGCACAATGAGAGACATACAGGGTTATTATGGGGTGCATAGTGAGAGACATACAGGGTTATTATGGGGTGCATAGTGAGAGACATACAGGGTTATTATGGGGTGCACAGTGAGAGACATACAGGGTTATTATGGGGTGCACAGTGAGAGACATACAGGGTTATTATGGGGTGCACAGTGAGAGACATACAGGGTTATTATGGGGTGCACAGTGAGAGACATACAGGGTTATTATGGGGTGCACAGTGAGAGACATACAGGGTTATTATGGGGTGCACAGTGAGAGACATACAGGGTTATTATGGGGTGCACAGTGAGAGACATACAGGGTTATTATGGGGTGCATAGTGAGAGACATACAGGGTTATTATGGGGTGCATAGTGAGAGACATACAGGGTTATTATGGGGTGCACAGTGAGAGACATACAGGGTTATTATGGGGTGCATAGTGAGAGACATACAGGGTTATTATGGGGTGCACAGTGAGAGACATACAGGGTTATTATGGGGTGCACAGTGAGAGACATACAGGGTTATTATGGGGTGCACAATGAGAGACATACAGGGTTATTATGGGGTGCACAGTGAGAGACATACAGGGTTATTATGGGGTGCATAGTGAGAGACATACAGGGTTATTATGGGGTGCACAGTGAGAGACATACAGGGTTATTATGGGGTGCATAGTGAGAGACATACAGGGTTATTATGGGGTGCATAGTGAGAGACATACAGGGTTATTATGGGGTGCACAGTGAGAGACATACAGGGTTATTATGGGGTGCACAGTGAGAGACATACAGGGTTATTATGGGGTGCACAATGAGAGACATACAGGGTTATTATGGGGTGCACAGTAAGAGACATACAGGGTTATTATGGGGTGCATAGTGAGAGACATACAGGGTTATTATGGGGTGCACAGTGAGAGACATACAGGGTTATTATGGGGTGCATAGTGAGAGACATACAGGGTTATTATGGGGTGCACAGTGAGAGACATACAGGGTTATTATGGGGTGCATAGTGAGAGACATACAGGGTTATTATGGGGTGCATAGTGAGAGACATACAGGGTTATTATGGGGTGCACAGTGAGAGACATACAGGGTTATTATGGGGTGCATAGTGAGAGACATACAGGGTTATTATGGGGTGCACAATGAGAGACATACAGGGTTATTATGGGGTGCATAGTGAGAGACATACAGGGTTATTATGGGGTGCATGGTGAGAGACATACAGGGTTATTATGGGGTGCACAGTGAGAGACATACAGGGTTATTATGGGGTGCATGGTGAGAGACATACAGGGTTATTATGGGGTGCACAGTGAGAGACATACAGGGTTATTATGGGGTGCATGGTGAGAAACTTACAGGGTTCTTGTCGGGGTGCGTGGTGAGAGCCAGCTTCTTGAAGGCCTGTCGTATCTCTCTGGTCGTAGCCTCTTTGCCCACTGACAGCAGGTCATAGTAGTCCTGGCCGCAGCACACAAGGCCCAGCACACTGGCCAGCAGCAGACCCTGCAGGAGGCCACCAGGGTACATCAGAGAGCTACCCAGCCTGGGGCTGAGGCCACCAGGGAGCATCAGAGAGCCACCCAGCTTAGGGGAGGGGAAATGGATACTAAGGAGACTCGCTGCTGCTTGGGCTTTGGATTAGGGTTAGGACTACTGGGGTCTGGATTAGGGTTAGGCCTACTGGGGTCTAGGTAGAGGTAGGCCTCCTGGGCTCTGTGGAGAGGTCGGTCTACTGAGTCTGGATTAGGGTTAGGCCTACCGGGCTCTGGATTAAGGTTAGGTCTACTGGGCTCTGGATTAGGGTTAGGCCTGCTGGGCTCTGGATTAGGGTTAGGCCTGCTGGGCTCTGGATTAAGGTTAGGGCTACTGGGCTCTGGATTAGGGTTAGGCCTGCTGGGCTCTGGATTAGGGTTAGGCCTGCTGGGCTCTGGGTAGAGGTGGGCCTCCTGGGCTCTGGTAGAGGCAGGCCTCCTGTGCTCTGGTAGAGGTATGCCTACTGGGGCCTGGGTAGAGGCAGGCCTCCTGGGCTCTGGTAGAGGTAGGCCTACTGGGGCCTGGGTAGAGGCAGGCCTCCTGGGCTCTGGTAGAGGTAGGCCTCCTGGGCTCTGGTAGAGGCAGGCCTCCTGGGCTCTGGTAGAGGTAGGCCTACTGGAGCCTGGGTAGAGGCAGGCCTCCTGGGCTCTGGTAGAGGTAGGCCTCCTGGGGCCTGGGTAGAGGTAGGCCTCCTGGGCTCTGGTAGAGGTAGCTCTCCTGGGGCCTGGGTAGAGGTAGGCCAACTGGTGTGGTTTTGGAGTCAGTCTTTCAAGGAAACAGGACTCCTACAGGTTAAAGGCTTCGGCGTGGTCTGGTGGAGAGAACCCAACTTTGAAAGGCCTGCAGCAAACATTAAGAATAGATTTACATGCAACAGACAATGATACAAAAACGAGAACAGACAAAAAAGAATCAGCAGGTAAAACAAAGAAACAATAGAAATATAAAATGGGGACCAGAAGGATGTTAGGGTTAGGGTGAGGGATGATAGGGTTAAGGTTAGGGTGAGGGATGATAGGGTTAAGGTTAGGGTGAGGGATGATAGGGCTAGGGTGAAGGGTGACAGGGTTAAGGTGAGGGTGAAAGATGATAGGGTTAGGGTGAAGGATGATAGGGTTAGGATGAAGGATGATAGGGTTAGGGGGAAGGATGATAGGGTTAGGGGGAAGGATGATAGGGTTAGGATGATAGGGTTAGGTTTAGGATGAAGGATGATAGGGTCCGGGTGAAGGATGATAGGGTCAGGTTTAGGATGAAGGATGATAGGGTCAGGGTGAAGGATGATAGGGTTAGGGTTAGGGTGAAGGCTGATAGGGTTAGGATGATAGGGTTTGGGTGAGGGATGATAGGGTTAGGGTGAAGGATGATAGGGTTAGGGTGAGGGATGATAGGGTGATAGGGCTGATAGGGTTAGGGTGAGGGATGATACAGTTAGGGTTAGGATGACAGGGTTGGAGGAGATTAGAAAGGTAGGGAGGGGTTAGGTTATATAGAGCTTCATATTTACATGCTAGATGACATTATGTATGAATACAGAGAACAATAAAAACACAACAGCAGCAGCCCCTGAACTTAGAACTACAATAAACAGTCCTACCAAGTCAGAGTGGCACTGTTAATAGTTCCGCTAGCAATCCTTTCAAAGCACAGGAGAGCCATGTGTCTTTGGCATGTTGACGCTTATGCCAGGTACCTGCCCTAACCCTTCTAATATTTATCTTAACTGGTCGCTGTTCCTAATTCTCGTTTTATCGGTTACTATCTTATTGTGTGCTCTTATCTCATCTAGCAACACAAGTTTTGTTTGCATGCATGCCTGGTGGATAGTGTACAGTGCATCAGGAGTGTGACTAAACACATTGGCTGTACGCCTTTCTCAAACATCCTTGTTCTTAGTCCTGTTTGAGTGTGCACCTGTGCAACGGCAAAACTGGAAAACATGAGTGGAAAACAAGCCTTTAATCACTCTCTCTGTTGTTCATCAAGGTGTGAAAAATGAGTAAATTTAACGGAATGTTAATGGTTCCACTTGTAATTGCCCCATTCTGCCTACTATTATATACAGTGAAGGAAATCATTATTGGATCCCTTGCAGATTTTGTAAGTTTGTCCACTGACAAAGAAATGAAAGGACTATCATTTTAATGGTAGGTTTATTTTAACATTCAGAGATAGAATAGAAAAAAAGAAATCCAGAAAATCACATTATATAAAATATATACATTGATTTGCATTTGATTGAGTGAAATAAGTATTTGATCCCCTAGCACAACATGACTTAGTACTTGGTGGAGAAACCCTTGTTGGCAAGCACGGAGGTCAGACGTCTCTTGTAGTTGGTTACCAGGTTTGCGCACATCTCAGGGGGGATTTTGGTCCACTCCTCTTTGCATATCCTCTCCAAATCCTTAAGGTTTTGAGGCTGTCGTTTGGCATCTCGAAGCTTCAGCTCCCTCCATAGATTTTTTATGGGATTAAGGTCTGGAGACTGGCTAGGCCACTCCATGACCTTAATGTGCTTCTTCCTGAGCCACTCCTTTGTTGCCATGGCAGTGTGTTTTCGGTCATTGTCGTGCTGGAAGACCCACCCACGACCCATTTTCAGCGTCCTGGCTGAGGGAAGGAGGTTGTCGCCCAAGATTTCACGGTACGTCGCCCTGTCCATCCTCCCCTCGATGCGATGAAGTTGTCCTGTCCCCTTAGCAGAGAAACACCCCCAAAACATAATGTTTCCACCTCCATGCTTGACGGTGGGGATGGTGTTCTTGGGGTCATAGTCAGCATTTCTCTTCCTCCAAACACGGCGAGTAGAGTTGATGCCAAAGAGCTCGATTTTGGTCTCATCTGACCACAGCACCTTCTCCCAAGCCTCCTCTGAATCATTCAGGTGTTCATTGGCAAACTTCAGACGGGCCTGTACATGTACCTTCTTGAGCAGGGGGACCTTTCGGGCGCTGCAGGATTTTAATCCATTCCTCCGTAGTGTATTACCAATGGTTTTCTTGGTGACTGTGGTCCCAGCTGCCTTGAGATCATTAACAAGCTCCTCCCGTGTAGTTCTGGGCTGATCCCTCACCTTTCTCATGATCATCGAAACCCCACGATGAGAGATCTTGCATGGAGCCCCAGACCGAGGGCGATTGATGGTCATTTTGTGTTTCTTCCACTTTCTAATAATTGCATCAACGGTTGTCTCCTTCTCACCGAGCTGCTTGCCGATGGTCTTGTAGCCCATTCCAGCCTTGTGCAGGTCTACAATCTTGTCCCTGACGTCCTTAGACAGCTCTTTGGTCTTGCCCATGGTGGAGAGGTTGCGATCTGATTGCTTTATTCTGTGGACAGGTGTCTTTTATACAGGTAAAGCGTTGAGGCAGGTGTCTCTTATACTGGTAACAAGTTGAAATTAGGAGCACTTTCTTAGAGTGAGGGGGACTAATATACCCGGCCTGTGGGAGCCAGAATTCTTGCTAGTTGGTAGGGGATCAAATACTTATTTCACACGATCAAATGCAAATCAATTTCTATATAATGTGATTTTCTGGATTTCTTTTTTTCTATTCTATCTCTGAATGTTAAAATGAACCTACCATTAAAATGATAGACCTTTCATTTCTTTGTCAGTGCACAAACTTACAAAATCTGCAAGGGATCAAATAATGATTTCCTTCACTGTATGTCAGATTTGGAAGAAGTCTCTGCAGATATGAGATGTAGACACCCATTGTCTCCCCGAGTCTGCTGAAACCACGAGTGGTAGGTTAATATTGTTCCAAGCACGATAGTCATTTTATGATTTAAATTGTATCAGTGGTCTGTTGTCACAGTAAATTTAATGTAAGTGATCGCACACTTAAGCTTTACATGGATGAGGATGCTAGTCATATAGCATTCTGATCAATATGTCACTTTTGTTGGGATAATGTGTCAGAGTTGTTGTGGCGTTCTGTTGGCTAGTTAGCTCAATTATACCTTTCGTTTATAGCTGCTGTGCGTGTGACAGGCTAGCTGCGAGGGTCACGATTGTTTTTGTGTATTGCCAGGAAGGCCTACGTAACTGTTTCGGTGTACAGTAGTATTAGTATGTATTCATGTGTTGACCTAAGGGTTGGGTATGTTATCGCTGCCCCAGTCTGCTGAAACCACGCGAGTGCTGCTGTGCGTGTGACATACTGGCTGCTAGGGTCACGATTGTTTTTGTGTATTGCCAGATTTAAAGAAATCAACGTGTATGAGTTATTAAAAACACACCGCAGAAAAGTATTCGTTATACAAAGATTAAACTGTGTACCCCTTGATACTAACAGGCCTCTTCTATGAGACATCTTTCCTATAACTAATGTTACGTTGCACCAGTTCCTGTTGATTGCTGATGTAGGATGGGACATTCTCCAAACACTCAAGTTCAATCATTCAAACTTTCCATCATTACACTTTTAAAAGCTCATTAATGGAAAACGTACAGTAAGTAGTTGATATTTAACTATGTATACGAAATAAACTGGGCATTGCGACAAAGACTGTTTAACGGGTCCAACAAACTAATATTAGCAACCACTATATATGCCTTTTTTAAGTTAACGTAAAGCGTTAGCTAAGCTAAATTGCAAACGTTAGACAGTTTCTGCTTGAACTAGCAAACGACACGTTATAAAGTGTATCTTACCGTACACGGAGTTCCGGCTGAGGTTAGTTAGCAACCCGTTATAATAATTAAAACGTTCAGTAATGTGTTTGCAATTGTCAAGAGTCACGTTACCGTATATAATAAAACATCTCAGAGACCGGCTGTTGGAGGAGTGGACAACTCAGCTTTCCCCCGGAAGTATTAGGGAACCGGACAAATCTATTGGTGAGTTCGATCTCGGCTACATTGAAGCGTGCATCTTGCGAGAGGTGCTTTGGGGCAACATGAAAGGGGTGTTCCAAGTTGGCGGTGTTTTGACCGAGTCGGTTGGTCTCCAAAGATTCTGGACTCTGGGACAATATTGAGCCGTTTGCCTTTAACTCAAGCCTAAACCCCGCGTATAACCTGACATGGCACTAAACTCTGCATACTACACGTCTTCAACACTACAAAAGCCTTCACAAATAGCCAATGTCACCGATTTAGCGAAGGCGTCATGCATATACCCAATTGTTTTGAGGACGCACAATCTCTCACTCTCATCTTCTACCGCTTATCCTGTTTTACAGGGTCGCGGGGGGGCTGGAGCCTATCCCAGCCAACACAGGGCGTAAGGCAGGGTACACCCTGGACAGGACGCCAGTCTATCTGACGCACAATCTCTCAACTCAATTTACTATAAGTCGCTTTAGTGTATACAGAATTCTACGGATTTATTTTCAAACCCTTGTCATACTGTGAATGGGCACGACGCCTCTGGATTTAAGGGTCTCTTTTATGCAACTAACAAGGAAACTCCTGTCCTGGGCATGGCCTCTGATATTTTCAATAGAAGAAGCCTAAGTAATAGCACACTGCGTTTTTTCATTAAAAACAATAATACAAATGCAATCTCCAAACTTTATTCATGTTATACTATCTGTTCAGACTAAATGCTTGTACAAGCTCTGCTGATTCTCCCTTTCAAATCTTTCTGTATAGCCCAGTAGAGGTCTGTTCTTGCTCCTTTGCGCGAGCTGCACACAGGGATAATCTGTGATGCGAAACTAACGCAAGCCCAGCCTATTCAGCAAATAACATGCTGCTAAATTCCATTATTGATCGAATAATAAACTGTAGACCACAGATTATTGAAAATAAATATTTATCTTTATTATTCTCACCTTGTAAGAGTCGATCCCTCATGCATCCCAGTAATGTAACAACAAACTAATTAATTCATATCAACATCTCATGGGTGACCTGGGTTATGGTTGGAAAATATCCCCAGGGGCACCCTCCATCATGATCATATTAATTACAGTCCTTATAAAAACATATCTGAGACAGCAGGCCTTAAAGTCAACCAGACAACAGAGAAGACACACTATGGCTCCTGGCCTAGGGTAACCAAGACAACCTAGCTTTATAACAGTGTCCACAACAAGTCATAGTAGACAGGCAGACATGTAGAGTGGTTGACAGTTTAAAGTAAAAAAATATACAGTGTTCTAACTCTTGCAATTAGTTTGTGAAATCAACACATCTAGAGGATGTTTGACTGTAAGCAAACACAGATTCTCCCCTCCCTCCCTCCCTCCCTCCCTCCCTCCCTCCCTCCCTCCGTCCGTCCCACTGTGATACTGGTGCCCCCCCCACCCCGTCCCACTGTGATACTGGTGCCCCCCCACCCCACCCACTGTGATACTGGTGCCCACCCACTGCGATACTGGAGCCCCCCCCAACCCCCCCAGCCTGTGTGTTAAGGTCACCCTCTAAATAGGTAATGGGCTTAATGAAACAGGCAAACAGTCGTGGAACTTGTTGGTTTGTTGTTTATAACTATTGAAGAGGGGCCAAAGGTTGAAACTGTAACACCCGATTAGGCGACTGGGTTATGATGATGAGGATGATGATGATGATGGTGATGACAGCAGGAGACGTCTGGCTATTTGGAAGATTGCTTGAAGTGATTATGGAAGGATGATATTTAAAGCACTTGAAGGCCAGTAGCATTAGACACGCTGCAGGCTAGATGTCATTACACAGAACTCTCAACTCTTCAGGGCCTAGATCTTATTACAGACAGCACCCTGAACTCTTCAGGGCCTAGATGTTATTACAGACAGGACCCTGAACTCTTCAGAACCTAAATGTTATAACACAGAACCCTGAACTCTTCAGGGCCTAGATGTTACAACACAGAACCCTGAACTCTTCAGGACCTAGATGTTATTACAGACAGAACCCTGAACTCTTCGGGACCTAGATGTTATTACACAGGACCCTGAACTCTTCAGGACCTAGATGTTATTACAGACAGAACCCTGAACTCTTCAGACCTTAGATGTTATTACAGACAGAACCCTGAACTCTTCGGGACCTAGATGTTATTACACAGGACCCTGAACTCTTCACGTCCTAGATGTCATTACAGACAGAACCCTGAACTCTTCAGGACCTAGATGTTATTACAGACAGAACCCTGAACTCTTCAGGTCCTAGATGTTATTACAGACAGAACCCTGAACTCTTCAGGTCCTAGATGTTATTACACAGAACCCTGAACTCTTCAGGACCTAGATGTTATTACAGACAGAACCCTGAACTCTTCAGGCCCTAGATGTTATTACACAGATCCCTGACACTCTTCAGGACCTAGATGCTATTATAGTGACTAGAACAAGTGACAGCTGGCCAAGAAGTAGTCTCTGGTTTCTAGGGAGTCCTGTTGACCATAGGGTGTAGTCCCTGGATGCTGAGGAAGGTTGCCATGGCTACAGGGGGTGGTCCCTGGTTTCGAGGGGTGGTTGCCTCGGCGACACAGCTGTCAGTAGTTCGTTTATAATCTCCTGACGGATTTGATCAGCTAAACTGGCTTTCATCTGGAATACAGACATACACACAGGCAGTTTTATTGGAGACCATGTTTAAACCCAGAACAGGTACTTTTTGTTTCAAACAATATTAAATATATGCATCAACATCTAACATGAAACCCACTGTCTTTGGATCAAATGATACTGCTTCCCTATGTGTGAACTACAGGGTTGATTAGTTTGCATGCCTAAACTGTAGCAGAAAATAGACTTTTACTCAACAGCTGACGATTTCAAGCAGCACAAAAAATGCTTAATTATCCCTGGTAACTGGTAAATCTAAATTGTTGTCTTAACTGTAGAAGTATTTGCAGCCGGTTTTAAACCCGTCCAGTGAGCCCGTCTTTACTGTAGCGGAGAGCCATTTTAAAAGCAGATTTCTCACCTCCCGGATCAGCTCCTTCAGGCTGTCTCCTCCTCCTTCTCCTCCTGCTCCTCTTCCTCCTCTTGCTCCTCCTGCTCCCCCTCTTCTCTCTTCTTCTGTTTCTCCATTTTCCTCCTCCTCTCTCCCTCCTCCACAGTGCTGTGTGTGTGGGCGGGGTGGGACGGCTGGGGTAAGACTGACAGACGATTTGTATACACCCATCCTGTGGGGATAGGAGGGGGCCAGGCTCATGGCTGCTTCTGATTGGGCTAACAGAGCGGGAGGAGCAGCCTGAAGAGGGGGTGTGTCCAATGCTGGCCCGGTCCAAATAACCCAGCTCTGCCTGCAGACACATCTGTTCCCTGAGAAGGTCTGACATCTAGACACACACACACACACACACACACACACACACACACACACACACACACACACACACACACACACACACACACACACACACACACACACACACACACACACACACCACACATCATAAAAATGTTTGGTTGTAATTATTAATGTTCAATAAGACATTGCCTTTGCGTACACCTGATAGATGGAACTGCATAAGAAAGGCTGGGTCCGGGGTTAGGTAGATGTGTGTGTGCGCGTGTGAATGAATGTGCGTTTGTGCGTGTGTGTGTACTCACCGGCTCCATAGCGTGGAGAGCTGAACTATTGGACAGACTGTCTACCCTATGTCCTCTCTGGACGCCCTGGGGAGGAAGAGAAGGAGGAGAGGAAAAGGAGAGGAAAAGGAGAGGAAAAGGAGTAAAAGAAGAGGAGAGGAGTATATTCCACTATGTTCATACTGTAAGGAATTAGATATTCCACTATGTTCATACTGTAAGGAATTAGATATTCCACTATGTTCATACTGTAAGGAATTAGATATTCCACTATGTTCATACTGTAAGGAATTAGATATTCCACTATGTTCATGCTGTAAGGAATGAGATATTCCACTATGTTCATGCTGTAAGGAATTAGATATTCCACTATGTTCATACTGTAAGGAATTAGATATTCCACTATGTTCATACTGTAAGGAATTAGATATTCCACTATGTTCATGCTGTAAGGAATGAGATATTCCACTATGTTCATACTGTAAGGAATTAGATATTCCACTATGTTCATGCTGTAAGGAATGAGATATTCCACTATGTTCATACTGTAAGGAATTAGATATTCCACTATGCTCATGCTGTAAGGAATTAGATATTCCACTATGTTCATACTGTAAGGAATTAGATATTCCACTATGTTCATACTGTAAGGAATTAGATTTTCCACTATGTTCATGCTGTAAGGAATTAGATATTCCACTATGTTCATACTGTAAGGAATTAGATATTCCACTATGTTCATACTGTAAGGAATTAGATATTCCACTATGTTCATACTGTAAGGAATTAGATATTCCACTATGTTCATGCTGTAAGGAATTAGATATTCCACTTTGTTCATACTGTAAGGAATTAGATATTCCACTAAGCTCATACTGTAAGGAATAAGATATTCCACTATGTTCATGCCGTAAGGAATTAGATATTCCACTATGTTCATACTGTAAGGAATTAGATATTCCACTATGTTCATGCTGTAAGGAATTAGATATTCCACTATAAATGCACAGTGTATGACATCAAACATTGCTCTATATCATGGTTATATGGGATTCACATCTTGATAGAACCCAGAGCCATCAACGACAGCTGGCAGAGTGGTTTGTATTTCCAAAGGAAATTGAACCATAAACCAGAAGGGTTTTAGATGGAATTAACTGTGCATAGAACCCTGCAACCCTGTGTGTGTGTGTTCTGACCATGGGGAGTGTGTGTGTGTGTGTGCTGACCGTGCGGAGTGAGTGTGTGTGTGTGTGTGTGTGTGTGTGTGTGTGTGTTGACCGTGTGGAGTGTGTGAGTGCTGACCATGCGGAGAGTGTGTGTATGCGCTGATCGTGCGGAGTGTGTGTGCTGACCGTGCGGAGTGTGTGTGCTTACCGTGCGGAGTGTGTGCTGCTCAGCATCCAGGCGGTCTTCCAGCTGGGTCTCAAGGTCTTGGAGCTGCTGTCTGACTGCAGAACGGAGAGACTGGAGCTGCAACGCCTGCTGTCTGAACACACACACACACACACACACACACTCCCCATGGTCAGAACACACACACACACACACACACACACACACACACACACACACACACACACACACCTAGAGAGAGACATGGCGTGTACCTGTCTTCCAGGGTCAGGTGTGGGTAGACAAGCGCTTGCTGTTGGATGATTGACAGCTCCAGGTCCATCATCTGAGTGCGGAACATGCTGAGGCTCCGCCTCTTTTCCTGCAGTTCCCTCACAGAAGACTGGGAACACAGGGAAAAACAGAACTACAATACCTCCAGTGTGTGAGTATGACTAGGGTAAGGGCTAAGAGCTAAGGGCTAAGAGCTAAGCACTTTGAGTTAAGGGCTAAAGGCTAATAGCTAAGGGCTAAAAGCTAAGGGGCTAAAGGGCTAAGAGCTAAGAGCTTAGGGTTTAGGGCGGAGAGCTAAGGGCTACGTGCTAAGAGCTAAGGGTTAATGATAAGGGATAAGGGCTAAGAGCTAAGGGTTACCTGGTGGACGGGCTGTGCAGCTCTCTGATGGTTGAATATGTCTGACGGAGTGCCTGCTCTATCTGGCAGCTGGAAAACAATCATCTCATCATCAGCCTGTGTGTTAAACAGTCACCTCATTGTTCTCTATGTGCTACACAGTCACCTCATTGTTCTCTATGTGTTAAACAGTCATAGCATAGTTCTCTATTCTTGGTTCTGGTTCTACCTGGGCCAGGCTTTGGACTGTTCCTCTGATCTCATGGAGAACCCTCCGGAGCTGCATCTCGGAGCTGGAAGGGCCTGGAGCCTGTAGGCCGGGGCTGGAGCCTGGGGCTGGATTAGGAGCCGGGCCAGGATAGGCAGGGTGGTAGCTGGGGGCAGAGGCAGGGCAGTGGTAGGGACTGGGCAGGGAGAAGGCGCTCTGTAACCCGACATAAGGACCAGAGGCAGGGGGGTTGAAGGTATAAGGGTAGCCATGGTAACTGGTTGGAGGGGTGTGGTAGGGGGAGGAACTGTAGTCGTGGAGCAGGGGAGAAGTCTGCATGCTGGGAGCTGTAGGCTGGTGGTGGAGGTTATACAGGCTGCTGTGGTGAGGCATGCTGGGAGCTGTAGGCTGGTGGTGGAGGTTATACAGGCTGCTGTGGTGAGGCATGCTGGGAGCTGTAGGCTGGTGGTGGAGGTTATACAGGCTGCTGTGGTGAGGCATGCTGGGAGCTGTAGGTTGGTGGTGGAGGTTATACAGGCTGCTGTGGTGAGGCATGGTGGGAGCTGTAGGCGGGTATTGGTATAGATCAGAGACACTGTGGTAGTGGGCCGGGCCGGGGGACGGGAGCTGGCTGGATGGGCCTGGGTGGAACCGGCTCTGGTTTGGAACACTCCAGGGACTCCAGGACTGGGCCTGCTCTCCCGGAGGTCTCTCTGGCCAATCAGGAGGCGGGCTGGGACTGCACAGTGAATAGGAGGAGCGAGTGAGGGGGTGGGGGATGGACCTAGGGAGGGGGGCGGAAACAGGCCCCTCCCCTCCGGGCTCAGCTCCAATCGATTGGTCAGCGTTCTGGTTAAGGGTGGGGTTTACCAGGAGGGTGGAGCGACAGCGGGCTTCTGGCTCCTCCTCTTCCATGGGGGAGTACCTGTAGCAGTAGGACGGGGGGGTGCAGTGTGTCACCAACCCCCTCCCAAACTGCACCCTGACTGAGGATACCACACGGGACGGGGAAAGGAGGGAGGAGGGCAGAGAGCTGGATCTCTCCAAGGGGGCTCTGCCCCGCCCTTTGCCCCGGCCTAAGAGCAGGTCTCTGGGCTGCAGATTCACCCGCTCCCCAGGCGTCCTGCCTGAGCAGACCTGGTGCTGGGCCCGCTGCAGAGCGGTGTGGAGCCTCTGGGATGCCCCCAGGCTACAGCTTGCCGTACATCCCTGATCCTCTGGGGGGCAGTCTGCAGTGGGGGCCTGGCTCTGCCCTCTGGGTAAGTGATGCACACTGTACAGAGGAATCTCTTCCTGCCCCCCAGGTGCTATGACACCACACTTGCCAGGATCCACAGCGGTGGAGTCAGTCTCCTCCTCTGCATGGGCCAGAAGCCTATCAAAGGCCGGGTGGTCCAGGGCGAGGGGCGTGGTCACCTCTCCAGCGGGTGAGGTCACAGTGGTCTCACTGTCGCAGCTGTCAGAGCTGTCCTGAACCTAGGGGTGAGACCAGTGTCACACACACGACAGGAAGGGAACATACAGCGGAACGGAAGTGAATGGAGGGCAGACAGGAAGTGAACAGAGGACAGACAGGAAGTGAAGAGAGGACAGACAGGAAGTGAAGAGAGGACAGACAGGAAGTGAACAGAGGGCAGACAGGAAGTGAAGAGAGGGCAGACAAGAAGTGAACAGAGGACAGACAGGAAGTGAAGAGAGGGAAGACAGGAAGTGAAGAGAGGGCAGACAGGAAGTGAAGAGAGGGCAGACAGGAAGTGAATAGAGGACAGACAGGAAGTGAATAGAGGACAGACAGGAAGTGAAGAGAGGGCAGACAGGAAGTGAAGAGAGGGCAGACAGGAAGTGAATAGAGGACAGACAGGAGGTGAACAGAGGACAGACAGGAAGTGAACAGAGGCCAGACAAGAAGTTAACCCACCTTCAGGTAGCCAGGCGATCCGTCTGAAGGGTCCTCAGCAAAACCACTGCTGTCTGACTGTTGACTGGTCGTCCTCATCATTTCTGGAGAGAGACAGCCTGTTATTACTATAACAAGTCCTCATCATTTCTGGAGAGAGACAGACTGTTATTACTACAACCAGTCCTCAGCTGGTCTGGAGAGAGACAGCCTGTTATTACTATAACCAGTCCTCAGCTGGTCTGGAGAGAGACAGCCTGTTATTACTACAACCAGTCCTCAGCTGGTCTGGAGAGAGACAGACTGTTATTACTATAACCAGTCCTCAGCTGGTCTGGAGAGAGACAGACTGTTATTACTATAACCAGTCCTCAGCTGGTCTGGAGAGAGACAGACTGTTATTACTATAACCAGTCCTCAGCTGGTCTGGAGAGAGACAGCCTGTTATTACTACAACCAGTTCTCAGCTGGTCTGGAGAGAGACAGACTGTTTTTAAACAGAGCAGAGGAGGATGATTAAAACCATCTGAATTTTCTTCTTGAACCTGCGTTTCAGAGGAAAGTAATGTTCTCTTTTTGCCTTCAATGAGGAAGTGACCCACAGTGGGAGACCCGCCCACCTCCTCTGCCCCCAGGGCAACAGATGAGGAACTCAACCGGGAGAGCAACATTGTTGCACTGTGGTGCTTTTATCACAAGGTGGAGCTATTTGACATGTATTGATAGTTATGGACACTCATGACTCGGAATATTGTTTGTACACATTTGGTAGAACTCTGTCATCACTTGGAGTTGAGTATATTTAGTAAAGTAATCCTATTTGAATCAATTTCTAGGAGGTGCAGAGGGCAACAGTGGAAAAAGTAGTAGGTACCAAAGGGATCTGACAAAACAGTAGGAGAAAGCAGCTAACAAACAGAAGACTGACAAAGGTGTCCTGGGGCGTTTCAGAGTTAATAGTACAGTAAACGCTGTACAGTCTTGTCTTGACTGGTAATGTGTTTCTGTCACTGACAGGTCAAAGTTTGGGTCAAACTCACCAGTGCCGGTTCTGAAAGCGCTGCGTGTTGCTGGTAGAATCTCGTCATCATTGCTCTGCACCTGAAAACCGACAGAAAACAGGTTGACCCCTTAACCAATCAGCATCCAGAAACAGGTTGACCCCCTAACCAATCAGCTTCCAGAAAACAGGTTACCACACTAACCAATCATAATCCACATGGCAGGTTACCACACTAACTAATCAGCATCCAGAAAATAGGTTACCACACTAACCAATCAGCATCCAGAAAACAGGTTACCACACTAACCAATCAGCATCCACATGACAGGTTACCACACTAACCAATCAGCATCCAGAAAACAGGTTACCACACTAACCAATCAGCATCCAGCAAATATGTTCCCACACTAACCAATCAGCATCCAAATAACAGGTTCCCACACTAACCAATCAGCATCCAGAAAACAGGTTACTACACTAACCAATCAGCCTCCAGGTAAGAGATATTTAGAAGATGAAGATGTGAAGAGCTTCACTGCTGCACTTCTCCTTACGCTAGGGTACGTAGCGTAACGTAACACTGCAGACGGTGTGTCCCTAGCGTCAGAGTGGGAGCATGTAAATACTTAAGTATTTTTATAGTTGTGGTTCTCGTTCTAAGTGGGGAGGCTGCATACGAGTGGCAGTATGTAAAGTGACTCAGATACCTTAACTAAGGAGACACTGGGACCACAACTTAACCATTGTGGTTTCAAACACCATTGAATTCAACTAGCAATGCTAACCATGCTAACCAACAATAAGCAGAGTGAACCGGCTGCAGCCATTACCTCCTCCATCTCAAAGGAGTCCTTGGTCTGAATGAGGAGGTGCTTGGTGTGAGGGTTGAGGTGCTTTGTCTGCGTGTTTGGGAGATGTGCTTTGTGTAACTCTTCTTCTTCCCTGTCTTCCTCCACCTCCTCCCTCTCACCCTCTTCCTCCTGCTGCTCCTCCTCCTTCTCCTCCTGCTCCTCCACCTGTTGTTCTGTGTCTTCTTTCTGCGCTGAGCTACTGCTGCTCTCCTCGGTAAACCCGTTTGCCAAGGAAGGGGAATCCTTCTTCCTGCAGGCTTTCAGTTTGGTCTCCCCCCTCTGGTCAGACTTGGTACTGGAGCCTCGATCCTCTGCCCTCCGTTCCAGGACTCTCTCAGGGTGACTGGAGGGGGAGGTGGAGTTGTAGCTGGGGTCACAGGTGGTAGTGGGGTCAAGGTTAAAAGAGGAGCTGGGCTGTGTGTGTGGGTCGGGGTCAGGGTCGGGCTGTGTGTGTGTATCAGGGTCAGGGTCGGGCTGTGTGTTTGTGTCAGGGTCAGGGTCGGGCTGTGTGTGTGTGTCAGGGTCGGGCTGTGTGTGTGTATCAGGGTCAGGGTCGGGCTGTGTGTTTGTGTCAGGGTCAGGGTCGGGCTGTGTGTGTGTGTCAGGGTCGGGCTGTGTGTGTGTATCAGGGTCAGGGTTGGGCTGTGTGTGTGTGTCACTGTTAGGGTTGGGCTGTGTGTTTGTGTCAGGGTTAGGCTGTGTGTGTGTGTCAGGGTTAGAGTTGGGCTGTGTGTGTGTGTCAGTGTTAGGGTTGGGCTGTGTGTGTGTGTCAGTGTTAGGGTTGGGCTGTGTGTTTGTGTCAGGGTTAGGCTGTGTGTTTGTGTCAGGGATAGGGTTGGGCTGTGTGTGTGTGTCAGGGTTAGGCTGTGTGTGTGTGTCAGAGGGTGGCAGGTTAGCCAGCAGGTTGTGTCTGGTGATAGTTTTCTTCAGGATCTTGGCTGCATTCAGTGCTGAGTGATTCCTTTTCAGAGGGAGATGCTCCTGCACCTCCTCCCCCCCCCCCCCCTCGAGGCCGATCCTCTGGACGGGCTGACCTGAGACCTGGGAGTAGAGCTGGATGAACTCGTTGGCAACTGTCGTCAACACCTCAATCTGACGGAAGCGACCTAAAAGACAAAACAACCAAACACTGATAATGTTAAGTAAGCTGGCCTATTCCAGAGGAAAACAACAGAACCATGATAATGTTAAGCAAGCTAGCCTATACCAGAGGAAGGAGTCAGAAGGAACAGGCTGGCAGTAAACTCAATGCTGTGGTTTACCACGCAGAGGAAAACAGGAAATCCTTATTTTCAGTCTCAAAGCTATTTTTTTGCTGAGTTAATATTTTTCTATTAATTGAAAATTATTAAATACATTTCAATAATTTCGTTTCATGTTATCATTTTTAGAAATCTAATTCAACACCCTCACTTCCTGTCTCTAGAGAATTACATACTAAAATACTAACTACAATATACTCAATACCGTACACTGAATACTGACACCAAAATCTACTATGTGTATAAATTGTTTTTAAACTCAACTGGAACATGCTCACATGGCCAGTCACACATTTCTATTTATTTTTTTATTCCGTCAAAGCCAGAGGGAAATCGGTTCATTGCATTTTGGGACGCAAAACAACATCCAGCAACATCTCCTGGGTACTCAACGTCTCCTGGGTACTCAACGTCTCCTGGGTACTCAATGTCTCCTGGGTACTCTCTCCAAATATATTATGTGTACTCAACGTCTCCTGGGTACTCAATGTCTCCTGGGTACTCTTCTTCCAAATATATTATGTGTACTCAACGTCTCCTGGGTACTCAACGTCTCCTGGGTACTCAATGTCTCCTGGGTACTCTCTCCAAATAAATGAAGTGTACTCGATGTCTCCTGGGTACTCAATGTCTCCTGGGTACTCTCTCCAAATATATTATGTGTACTCAACGTCTCCTGGGTACTCAACGTCTCCTGGGTACTCAACGTCTCCTGGGTACTCAATGTCTCCTGGGTACTCTCTCCAAATATATTAAGTGTACTCAACGTCTCCTGGGTACTCAATGTCTCCTGGGTACTCTCTCCAAATATATTATGTGTACTCAACGTCTCCTGGGTACTCAACGTCTCCTGGGTACTCAACGTCTCCTGGGTACTCAATGTCTCCTGGGTACTCTCTCCAAATATATTAAGTGTACTCAACGTCTCCTGGGTACTCAATGTCTCCTGGGTTACTCTCTCCAAATATATTATGTGTACTCAACGTTCTCCTGGGTACTCAAAGTCTCCTGGGTACTCAACGTCTCCTGGGTACTCAATGTCTCCTATATGAACCATTGGCATACAGCATATACATTTGAATCATAATGGATGCAAAGTAGACCACAGGTTCTACAGAAGCTGTGGTGGAACAAAGAGTGGAGCAGAGCGTGGCGACAGGTCTATCTGGGTGTCCAGGAGGCCTGCGTGTTTAGAGGGGAAGTGATGTCACATCCCTCTTTCCCTGTCCAGGGCTGACTCAGCTTGAAAGCAGTCATCCTCTCCTCTCCTCTCCTCTCCTCTCCTCTCCTCTCCTCTCCTCTCCTCTCCTCTCCTCTCCTCTCCTCTCCTCTCCTCTCCTCTCCTCTCTCCTCTCCTGGTTGTCAATAAATAAACCTAGCCAGCTTGCAAGCTAAGAAGTTAGCGCCTTCTGGGAAAATGCATTGCACAATGCCAACTGTTTGGCTAACGAGCATTCGTTAGTACAGTGGTCCCCAGCCTCCACTGCCCCGTGGGCAACAGACCTGAAAACAGAATATGTTCCGGGCAACATCTTCCTCACCCTGTCCTCAAAGCCGCATAGAAAGCCAAATATCGGACATCTCAGAAATTAAATGCAATACTATGAAACCTGACACTAGCTTAAAATGCACTTTTCTAACAGTTTATTGTGGGACTGCCTCATTATATCAAATGTATTTACCATTTATGTAACTGCTAAAAAATGTATTTATGACAAACAATATGGGATGGTACACTTGGTGTTTTGACACTTGCAAAAAAAATTATCAGACAGTAGTTGACAGCAATTAAAATATATGCTGTATTGTTCAATCTGATTTAAATATTGTAACATGCTCTTGGAAAAACAGGAAACCTAAGGAGACCTTGGAGACCACTTCCTTAGTATAACATCAAAAGGTCTGCCAGGCAACATGTTGCCCGCGAGCTACGGGTTAGGGTTAGGGCTAGAGCTACGGGTTAGGGTTAGGGTTAGGGCTAGAGCTACAGGTTGGAGACCATTGCCTTAGTGTAACATCAAAAGGTCTGCCAGGCAACATGTTGCCCGCGAGCTACGGGTTAGGGTTAGGGCTAGGGTTAGGGTTAGGGTTAGGGCTAGAGCTACGGGTTGGAGACCACTGCCTTAATATAACATCAAAAGGTCTCCCAGGCAACATGTTGCCCGCGAGCTACGGGTTAGGGTTAGGGTTAGGGCTAGAGCTACGGGTTAGGGTTAGGGCCTGGATTGAAATTTAGAACTGTTTTCCTGTTTTCATAGGACTACATTGCTTGCCTGTCAGGCAACATGTTGCCCGCGAGCTACGGGTTGGAGACCACTGCCTTAGTTTAGGGTTAGGGTTAGGGTTAGGGCTAGAGCTACGGGTTGGAGACCACTGCCTTAGTTTAGGGTTAGGGTTAGGGTTAGGGTTAGAGCTAGAGCTATGGGTTGGAGACCACTGCCTTAGTTTAAGGTTAGGGTTAGGGTTAGGGCTAGAGCTACGGGTTGGAGACCACTGCCTTAGTTTAAGGTTAGGGTTAGGGTTAGGGTTAGGGCTAGAGCTATGGGTTGGAGACCACTGCCTTAGTATAACATCAAAACCTTAATCAAGGCACCCCTCACAAGCTTCAATCCCTCTCGTAAACCCCCGATAAATAAATACTACAGTGATATTTAAAGTGATTACCCTGTAATAAATAAATACTACAGTAAATAAATACTACAGTGATATTTAAAGTGATTACACTGTAATAAATAAATACTAGTGATATTTAAAGCGATTGCCCTGTAACAAATAAATACTATAGTGATAATAAATAAATACTACAGTGATATTTAAAGTGATTACCCTGTAATAAATAAATACTACGGTGATATTTAAAGTCTGTCAATATGCAAATGTAGGACAGAGAGGAAGCCAGAGAGCTAGCTAGCTATATATATATATATATATATATATATATAGATAGTTCATTCACTTTCAAACAAACACATGCACACACACATGCGAGCCAACAGTCATTTGGCATCAGTGTTTCCATACGTCTCCTAGTGACAACGTTGATGACGTGTTGGTACACACACACACACACACACACACACACACACACACACACACACACACAACAGAGACATGTTGATACACACACAGAACCGCCCAACACTGCCTGCTTCTACCCACACACACACAGACATTACACACACGACAAACACATACACACACACACACACACACACACACAACAAACCCATATACATACATTACACACACACACACACACACAACCACGCACACACACAGTGTAGTGGTTTAGTGTGTAGGGGGTAGCGGGGAGGGGGTAGAGGAGTACCCACTGGTCAGGGCGTAGCTGGGGCTCTCGAGTTCCATGCGTTGGAGCTGAGCGTCCAGGTAGACTTTGATGTCGATGCCTCTGGCACAGGAAGAGCCGCTGAAGAACCGAGGGGGGATCTTAGAGGCAATGTCCGGTTCCTCCCGACCAAAACCCAGGTTGTATAGAACCTCTTCTGGATCCTCCTCACATAAGTCTAGCAGCTCTGACACACTGCGTGTGCGCACGCACGCACACACACACACACACACACACACACACACACACACACACACACACACGTACACAGTTAGTGTAACCCTTAGTGCAGGGGTTGTCTGTGTGCCTAGCAGCCTCTAATAAACCTAAAATCAACACAGACATTAGGCTTCACAACGGAGAGTTTGACTGATTTTTCTATCTAGTGGCTCTAGTTCTGAGACTAATGTTCTAAAGGTTCTAGTGGGTCCAATAGTTCTAATGGTTGTATTGGTTCTAAAGGTTCTAGTGGTTGTATTGGGTGTATTGGTTCTAAAGGTTCTAGTGGTTGTACTGGTTCCAGTGGTTCTAAAGGTTCTAGCGGTTGTAAAGGTTCTAGTGGTTGAATTGGTTCTAAATGTTCTAGTGGTTGTAAATGTTCTAGTGGTTGTATTGGTTGTAAAGGTTCTAGTGGTTGTAAAGGTTCTAGTGGTTCTAAAGGTTCTAGTGGTTGTAAAGGTTCTAGTGGTTGTAAAGGTTCTAGTGGTTGTAAAGGTTCTAGTTATTCTAAAGGTTCTAGCGGTTGTATTGGTTCTAGCCGTTGTATTGGTTGTATTGGCTCTAAAGGTTCTAGTGGTTCTAAACATTCTACTGGTTCTGACCTGGACACGGTGGCGCTGCTCTTCCCAGAGCCTGAGGAGTTCATACTGAGTCCTTTCTGCCTGAAGTGGATCCTCTTGTCCTGCGCAGGCAGACTGTTGCCACGCACACACACACACACACACACACACACACACACACACACACACACACACACACACTCTCTGTCTTTAAAGTGAAGTGCAAAGGTGCTGGTGCCATCTGGAGAAGGGGAGGGGAGGGGGCTAACTTACCAAGGGGCCTCAGTGCTGCTGGACTGAAGGTAGTTGGCTGCAGACAAACAGACAGACAGACAGACAGACAGACAGACAGACAGACAGACAGACAGACAGACAGACAGACAGACAGACAGACAGACGTTATTAATCCTCAGCTGGATTTTAATGGTTAGTGTTATCATTAGAATGTGTCTAGGTGTAGTCCTACCGTCATTTAGTTAAAATGTGTCTAGGTGTAGTCCTACAGTCATTTAGTTAGAATGTGTCCAGTTGTAGACCTACAGTCATTTAGTTAGAATGTGTCTAGGTGTAGTCCTACAGTCATTTAGTTAAAATGTGTCTAGGTGTTGTCCTACAGTCATTTAGTTAGAATGTGTCTAGTTGTAGGCCTACAGTCATTTAGTTAGAATGTGTCTAGTTGTAGACCTACAGTCATTTAGTTAGAATGTGTCTAGTTGTAGACCTACAGTCATTTAGTTAGAATGTGTCTAGTTGTAGACCTACAGTCATTTAGTTAGAATGTGTCTAGTTGTAGACCTACAGTCATTTAGTTCGAATGTGTCTAGTTGTAGACCTACAGTCATTTAGTTAGAATGTGTCTAGTTGTAGACCTACAGTCATTTAGTTAGAATGTGTCTAGTTGTAGACCTACAGTCATTTAGTTAGAATGTGTCTAGGTGTAGTCCTACAGTCATTTAGTTAGAATGTGTCTAGTTGTAGACCTACAGTCATTTAGTTAGAATGTGTCTAGTTGTAGACCTACAGTCATTTAGTTAGAATGTGTCTAGATGTAGTCCTACAGTCATTTAGTTAAAATGTGTCTAGGTGTAGTCCTACAGTCATTTAGTTAGAATGTGTCTAGGTGTAGACCTACAGTCATTTAGTTAGAATGTGTCTAGTTGTAGACCTACAGTCATTCACACTAATCATATCTGAAACCATTGACACTAATCATATCTGAAACCATTGACACTAATCATATCTGAAACCATTTACACTAATCATATCTGAAACCATTTACACTAATCATATCTGAAACCATTCACACTAATCATATCTGAAACCATTCACACCAATCATATCTGAAACCATTCACACGAATCATATCTGAAACCATTTACACTAATCATATCTGAAACCATTCACACTAATCATATCTGAAACCATTTACACTAATCATATCTGAAACCATTCACACTAATCATATCTGAAACCATTCACACTAATCATATCTGAAACCATTTACACTAATCATATCTGAAACCATTTACACTAATCATATCTGAAACCATTCACAATAATCATATCTGAAACCATTCACACTAATCATATCTGAAGCCATTCACACTAATCATATCTGACTCAAACCAGCCACTCAGAACTGACTGTCTGACCGACTAGCTGGCTGACTAGATTACTGACTGTCTGACCGACTAGCTGGCTGACTAGTTTACTGACTGACTGACTGTCTGTCTGGTTTGTTTGTTTGCTCACTGACTGGCTGGCTGGCTGGTTTACTGAGTAACTGATTTACTGACAGGCTGACTGACTGACTGACTGACTGACTGACTGACTGACTGACTGACTGACTGACTGACTGACTGACTGACTGACTGACTGACTGGTTTACTGACTGTGTGTGTTACACAGAAGAAATGTGTCTTTTACCTTCAGCTCCCAAGGAAAGATCATCTTCAAAGCTGCAACCGTTCTTCAAAACTCCTGTTCTCTCAAACAAATTCACACAAAAGGCACACAGACACAGACCACATTCATTAAGTGTCACATAGTGGTGTGCCTTTATGAGAAGAAAACACACACACACACTCACACTCACACTCACACTCACACTCACACTCACACTCACACTCACACTCACACTCACACTCACACTCACACTCACACTCACACTCACACTCACACTCACACTCACACTCACACTCACACACAGTGTGGCTGACCTTTGACCTGAGCGCTGCTGTGGTCATCCAGAGAACCTCCCATAGGAGTCCTGCAGAGAAGAGACATCGCCATGGTTACAATCATCATCACCAAACCAAGATCCAGAAAACCATAGCTCTTTTTTTTTTCTTTTCATCAGGGGAAAAAAATCTATTATGCAACTGGGTCCTTGTTTAAAGTAAAGATGTTTCCATTTAGGAAACAAAGCACAGGATAACACCTCCTGATCAGTTTAACACAGTCAGTGTCCAGAGAATCGTTGCCACCGTGATAATAGTTAATGCTATAAAATGCTAAGCTAATGTGTTCAACAAGTTAAGCTATAAGTAAGATCAGCTAACATTTTAAACTAGTTAAGCCATTAGCTAGAAAAGCTAAGATGTTAAATTAGTTTTACCAATAGCAGGCTATGCTAACATATTAAACTAGTTCAATCAATAGCAAGCTACGGCAACATTTTAAACTAGATTAGCAGATAGCAAACTACGCTAATTATTAAACTAGGTAAACTAACAGTAGGCTACGCTAACATTTTAAACTAGTTTAGCCAATAGCAAGCTACGCTAATTATTAAACTAGTTAAGCCAATAACAAGGTACGCTAACATTTTAAACTAGTTTAGCCAATAGCAAGCTAAGCTAGGCCAGTGAAGGCTGTTACAAAACTACAGCCTTGCTCATTTCTCTTTGGAAGGGTCAAAATCCAGTTGCAGACCTTTCTGTGAACTGTGTGTGTGTGCGCGTGTGTGTGTGTGTGCGTGCGTGCGTGTGTGTGTATGACCAGGTGTCCAGCCAGCCAGTGGAACTGACAGGACTTAATAAAGATAAGTCTATTGACTCTTAACTCATGACCAAGATCCTACAATCCCCAGTTTGATCAACCTCTCTTCTCTTCTCGTATTCCTCCTTTCTTTCTTCCTCGCTGTGTCTCTTTCTCTCACCTCACACTCTAGGTAGAAAGATTTACTGTAAAACCCATTTACTGCCAGTGTTAACATGGGTGTGTGCAGGTGTGTGTGTGTGTGTGTGTGTGTGTGTGTGTGTGTGTGTGTGTGTGTGTGTGTGTTACAGCCTTGAGGACTGTTCAGAAAAACGAGTTCCCTACTTCAAGCCCTGCCCCCAGGACTGATAACAACGGCTCTTAAGCAAACGGAAAATAAACGTCAAGTACCAGGACACGCACACACACACACACACACACACACACACACACACTAGCGCGCTCACGCACGCACACACACACACACACACACACACACACACACACACCTGTTGCAGAGCAAATACAGGCGGAGCACTTGTGATAATTGTGATGCAAATCAAATAGAACTGTCGCTAGGCTTTTCTTTACACCATACCAACAGTTATCATGCATATGGTTGACAGCAGTTGTTAGGCTGCAAGCAACATTAGTCTGGCCCTTCCTCCTCCTCCAACCTCACAAACAGACAGAGATCCTTATTCTCAAAACTTCTAAAACAGACAGAGAACCTCATTCCCCAACCTCACAAACAGACAGAGAACCTCAATCTCACAGACAGAGATCCTAATTCACCAACCTCACAGACAGACAGAGATCCTCATTCTCCAACCTCACAGACAGACAGAGACCCTCATTCCCCAATCTCACAAACAGACAGAGATCCTCATTCCCCAACCTCACAGACAGACAGAGATCCTCATTCTCAAACCTCAAAACAGATGGAAATCCTCATTCTACAACCTCACAGACAGACAGCCTCATTCTACAACCAAAGACATCAAAACACCCCCCTCTCTCTCTCTCTCTCTCTCTCTCTCTCTCTCTCTCTCTCTCTCTCTCTCTCTCTCTCTCTCTCTCTCTCTCTCTCTCTCTCTCTCTCTCTCTCTCTCTCTCTCTCTCTCTCTCTCTCTCTCTCGTGTCAACATTGATGGAGCTGTCAGGAACATGCTATATGCAAACGTAACTTCTAGGTTGCAGTTTTCACAGGCAAAAACTTGCTGATATGTAATTCATTCAATCATTATATGGGGGAAAAGCAACATGTAGGCAAATGACTGACTGACTGTCTCTAGTTAGAGGAGACTCTGTCCTGTTTAGACTGACTGTCTCTAGTTAGAGAAGACTCTGTCCTGTTTAGACTGACTGTCTCTAGTTAGAGGAGACTGTCCTGTTTAGACTGACTGTCTCTAGTGGAGTTATGGTTAGGGTTACATTTTCCAGTTGAATATGGTTAGGATTATGGTTAGGGTTAATACCTGCAGTCTTTTAACCAGCTGGCAATCTGGTTTGGAACACGGACTGGAAAAAAACCCAGAATAAGTCAGATTTTCATTATCATCATCATAAATAATAACATTATCATCATCATAAATAAAGATGAAATGAAGATTAACATTATTATCATCATAAATGCAGATTAACATTATTATCATCATAAATGCAGATTAACATTATCATCATAAATGAAGATTACCATTATCATCATCATAAATGAAGATTACCATTATCCTCATCATAAATGAAGATTAACTTTATCATCATAAATGAAGATTAACATTATCATCATAAACGAAGATTACCATTATCATCATCATAAATGAAGATGAACATTATCATCATAAATGAAGATTAACATTATCACCACCATGAATAAAGATTAACATTATCATCATCATAAATTAAGATTAACATTATCATCATAAATAAAGAATAACATTATCATCATCATAAATAAAGATCAAATGAAGATTAACATTATTATCATCATAAATGAAGATTAACATTATCATCATCATAAATGCAGATTAACATTATCGTCATAAATGAAGGTTAACATTATCATCATCATAAATGAAGAATAACATTATCATCATCATAAACGAAGATTAACATTATCATCATAAATGAAGATTACAATTATTATTAACATAAATGCAGATTAACATTATCATCATCATAAATTAAGGTTAACATTATTATCATCATACATGAAGGTTAACATTATTATCAAATGAAGATTAACATTATTATCATAAATAAAGAATAACATTATTATTATCATAAATGCAGTTTAACATTATCATCATAAATGAGCAGAGCAGAGCAAAGAAGAGAGAAGAAGAGTAGAGAAGCGGAGAGGAGAGGAGAGGAGAGGAGAGGAGAGGAGAGGAGAGGAGAGGAGAGGAGAGGAGAGGAGAGGAGAGGAGAGGAGAGGAGAGGAGAGGAGAGGAGAGGAGGGCAGGGCAGGACAGGGCAGGGCAGGGCAGGGCAGGGCAGGGCAGGGCAGTTTTTAGGCCTACCTGGTTCTGGTGCCGTTCCTTGGCCAGTCCTTTCCCCTGTCTCCCCGCTGGTCTCCCCCCTGGTCTCCCCGCTGGTCTCCACAGTGGATGGAGACAAGGCCTCCGGCTCTGGTTCCTGCTCCTGCCAGGAGTCCTTGCTGTGGGCCCAGGCCCGTCTCTTCATGGCTCCACAGAGACCCCCCGCCTCAAACACACTCTGCTCTGAGCCACTGGACACACGGGCTTGCATTCTGCTCTGCTCACCCCCCCTCTCTCTCTCTGTGTCTGTCTCACAGCTACAGGGGGGGGCAGGTCACCTGGGGAGACAGAGAGACATGTAAAGAGACAGACAGACAGACAGACAGACAGACAGACAGACAGACAGACAGACAGACAGACAGAGACAGACAGACATGTAAAGAGAGAGGCAGACAGACAGACAGACAGACAGACAGACAGACAGACAGACAGACAGACATGTAAAGTGAGAGGCAGACAGACAGACAGACAGACAGACAGACAGA
>CM030190.1:187500-195000 GCA_017639675.1 Aplochiton taeniatus
GTGCTTAGTGTTGAAGAAACATTCATGCGACTTTTATTCAAACTTGTATCTGGGGAAATAACAAAGGAACATCATGATGGGTCTCTGTTAAGTCATGACTTTAATGTAAAAAGTGTCCACTAAATAAAAATCCACAGCTAATATTATTTTTTTCTTTTTGCAAAAGGAAATGACTCCAAAGATTTGCGCTCTCGCACAAGAATCGTGAGTAGCCTAACCATGCCGACTCTCTCCTCTTCAACAACAGAAGAGAATCGCAAACCTCAATATGGTATATGTACTCCGAAATCGACCTTTTACTCCCGAGGAAAGGAAAAAGTGTATTGTATATCGTCTTAATAGTTGGAATGCAACGTCAAACAGTGCTACTCATATTTATCGCTAGAGGGCGTAGTGGTACCACCTACTGATGCCTTGATTTGAAAAAGCAGCAAAGTTTTGAATTACCTGGTGATCGAAGGACATTATGACGTAAGACCAGGCTCACATTACACCAGCACACGTGCGAATAAAAAATCACATTATCAGTCTTATGTTCAGTCGCGGCCAAAATTATTGGTACTTAAAACCAGAAATAAACTAGTTCGTTTTTTGTTATTAATCTAAACTCAGAAGTCTCCATGTGCGAAGTAGAGTGAGAACCATCCTTGGAAGATTAGTTTAATGTAATTGTTTGTACATTTTTCCTTGACACCATGCTGATGTCCACTTTTATCATATTTAAAGAAAATAAAGTGTGTTATAATTATGTAAATATGCCTACCACAGGTGTGAATTAGTAGAGCCTTCACTACCAGAAAACATTTAGACAAATAACATTCACAGCACATACATTTTTTTTTTTGCGGCTGCCTGAAAATCTGGTTAAGCCTCCATAGTTGGATATGAACGTTGATCTGCAGCATAATCCATTCAAGGCATTGGAGTTAAAAGATGCGTAGCCTTTTCTCTACAGAAACATTATCAATACTATGATCTGGTGTCCCCTACACAATGGAGCCCATCACATTTGCTATTATAGGGTTAGGGTTGGGTTGTAGTTAGTTGCTATTATAGAGTTAGGGTTGGCTTGTAGTTAGTTGCTATTATAGGGTTAGGGTTGGGTTGTAGTTAGTTGCTATTATAGGGTTAGGGTTGGTTTGTAGTTAGAAGCTATTATAGGGTTAGGGTTGGGTTGTAGTTAGTTGCTATTATAGGGTTAGGGTTGGTTTGCAGTTAGTTGCTATTATAAGGTTAGGGTTGGGTTGTAGTTAGTTGCTATTATAGGGTTAGGGTTGGTTTGCAGTTAGTTGCTATTATAGGCAAGCTAATTATGAATAGTTCTCCAGGTATAATTTCCAATCAAACAGTTAGCTTTACATCTAAACAGGAAAACGTAATTACTTAAATTAGTTACTAAGAGCTCTCACCAAGTCATCCCAACCTGCTAGCCCTCACACACACACACACACACACGCGCACGCACACACACGCGCACGCTCATGCACACGCACACGCACACACACACACACACACACACACACACATACACACACACACACAGATATTGCATGGCTGTATGGCTTGTAGCATGGCTGTATTAAATTGTAATTTAGCTGAGATTATTGTTCATTTAACAACTGAATACAGTTCATATGTAGATTACTAGGTTAAAGATTAAAACATCAACTGTGATGTTAGAAGAGAATGTGTTGTATGAGAACAGGTTTACAGTAGGCCATGATTTATTTTCTCATATGACTTTATCACTGATCTCTGTTGACCTAGTGCTAACTCCTAGAATATCAACTATTGACAAGCAGATGTTGTTGAATAAAGCAGCCAAGCTCTAGCCTGTTGACATGGTAACAAAGGCAGAGGCAGGCCGTTGAACTTCAACCTCTGTTTTCCATATTCTCATTGCTGTTTGCAGTAGCGGCTTGTGAGTCAGTGCATAGGGGAGGCAAGTCAGGCGGCTAATTTTCAAAGCTAAAGGCATGAAATAGTTTGGGACTTCTGATAGTTTAACAGGCAGGCAGACAGGTAGGCAGGCAGGCAGACAAACAGGCAGATAGACAAGCAGGCAGACAGGCTGTCAGACAGACAGGGAGACAGGCAGGCATACATGCTGTCAGACAGACAAACAGGCAGGCAGACAGACATGCAGGCAGGCAGGCAGACAGGCAGGCAGGCAGACAGAGAGGCAGACAGGCTGACAGGCTGACAGGCTGACAGGCAGACAGGCTGTCAGACAGACAGGGAGACGGATAGCCATACAGGCTGTCAGAAAGACAGACAGACAGACAGACAGACAGACAGACAGACAGACAGACAGACAGACAGACAGACAGACAGACTGTTGTTGCCACTCGTGCAACTCACGTGCCAGCCAGCCAACTGTATGTAGCAGGAGCTGGTAGAGAGAATGTAATGACAACAACCATCAGACCACCACAGAACCCTTCACCTAGCAACCGTCTCCCCATCAAACCCCACATTCCCTTCACCTAGCAGCCGTCTCCCCATCAAACCCCACATTCCCTTCACCTAGCAACTGTCTCCCCATCAAACCCCACAGCCCCTTCACCTAGCAACCGTCTCCACATCTAACCCCACAGCCCCTTCACCTAGCAACCGTCTCCCCATCAAACCCCACAGCCCCTTCACCTAGCAACTGTCTCCCCATCAAACCCCACAGCCCCTTCACCTAGCAACCGTCTCCACATCTAACCCCACAGCCCCTTCACCTAGCAACCATCTCCCCATCAAACCCCACATTCCCTGCACCTGGCAACCGTCTCCCCATCAAACCCCACTTTCCCTTCACCTCACCTATGCAACCGTCTCCCCATCAAAACAGTACAGCCCGCTCTCCTAGCAACCATCTCCCCATCAAAACAGTACAGCCCGCTCTCCTAGCAACCATCTCCCCATCAAAACAGTACAGCCCGCTCTCCTAGCAACCATCTCCCCATCAAAACAGTACAGCCCGCTCTCCTAGCAACCATCTCCCCATCAAAACAGTACAGCCCGCTCTCCTAGCAACCATCTCCCCATCAAAACAGTACAGCCCGCTCTCCTAGCAACTGGCCTACAGGCCACATATAAAGGCTAAAGATTTCAGAAAGATATAAAATTCTATTATAACAGCGTTATCATTTTGTTAGCTGGACGGTGACCTGGAGGAAGTACAACAACAACAACAACAACAATAACAACAACAAGAACAAGAACAGCGGCGGCCCTGGCCCCAGGCCTTAGGCTTCATTCGTCCTGCGGGTGCAGAGCAGGTCGCCTGGATTCTCTAAGCCGGGACAGATGGCCGCTCTTTACTGCCCACAGGGGAAGGAGGGAGAGGGAGGGAGGGAGGGAGGGAGAGAGGAGGGAGGGAGGGAGAGAGAGGGAGGGAGGGAGGGAGAGAGGGAGGGGTAACCAAGGATTTGGCAAACACAAATGGAAGGTTTGTCACGTGATGCTTGGGAGCGTTTCCTTAAGGGGCTGACCATATGGTGCCGTGGCAGGAGGGGAGGGGCTATGCTAATGAGCTGGCCCTGTGTAAGGGAGGGGCCGCTATGCTAATGAGCTGGCCCTATATAAGGGAGGGGAGGGGCTATGCTAATGAGCTGGCCCCTTATAAGCGCACTGCGTGGCGGACTCCCATCACTTCTCATCAGCACCAGCTCCTGGTTTAGCGGGGATGCCAGAGTCCTGACTACATTCTCCCGGACAAAGGTACGTACCGCTGCCTCTGCCCCCCCTATCAGCCAGGCTGCCTGCTTTAAACAGAAATTATGCTTATTGGAATTGGCAGGAGCATCTGTTCGTTATAGAAAATACCTGAAATATTGTTTGAAAAAATACTGTCTAAGTAAAGCTTTTCTAAAGGGAAGAACAGCAGAAATAAGACGATGCAGCTTCTGAATTGTTCAGAAGTGACATCATGCTTCATGTTTGGTAGTGATGTCATTATGTCAGTAGTGTAAGTAGTGATGATGTCATTATGTCAGTTGTGTAAGTGAGGCTCGGACCTTTAGATAGGAAAGACACACACCTTGTCCTCAGAATAGTTGGGTCCTCAAGGAAACACCAGAAGGGCATTTAGCTACATTACCTGATCCAAACTAAATCAAAACATTTCAAATTCAGGACGAAAAAATCGTGGGATTAAGTTAATAGTTAATCATTTTCATTCTGTTTTTTAAATGTATTTTAGGGATGTTTGCATTGAATTTGGTTAAATACAAACTTTTCAGAATGTGAAAAGGGACTTCTCATAAAGGCAAACAAAAATATGTATTCCAGGAAATTGATAATTGCAGCATGGATCCATTCAGATTATTAGTTAGGTGTCACTGATATAGGGCTCATTATTATTTCATAATGGTGAACAAACAAATAATGGACTAATATTATTTTGTTTTAAATCCTCTTCCTGTCGAAGCCTTATGGTTTAACAAGGAAAACAGATTTTTTTTGGGGGGGGGGTCTTTGAAATCATTAAATCAGGGTTATTTAATATATATATATGCATGAATATATTTCTAAATGTATGGTTCATAGTAAAAAGATTGTAAATGTTGTTCCTTGTTTTTGACAGACAGTTAGCATGACCAAGTCGTACACAGAGGAGAAGGCCCTGCCTGAGTCTCAGGACCAGCCAACATGGCGACAGGAGGCTACCCTGGACCCGTCACGGGAGGAGGAACAGGAGGAGGAGGAGGAGGAGGAGGAGGAGGAGGAGGAGGGCTTCCACCGGCTGCACGAGGATGAGGAGGAGGAAGAGGAGGAGGAGGAAGGTGAGGAGGATGGGGAAGAGCAGAAACCAAAACGGCGCGGGCCAAAAAAGAAGAAGATGACCCGTGCTCGCGTCCAGAGGTTTAAGGTGAGACGCATGAAGGCCAACGCCCGGGAGAGGAACCGCATGCACGGCCTGAACGACGCTCTGGAGGGCCTCCGCAAGGTGGTCCCCTGCTACTCCAAGACCCAGAAGCTGTCCAAGATAGAGACCCTACGTCTGGCCAAGAACTATATCTGGGCTCTCTCTGAGATCCTCCGCTCGGGGAAGAGCCCTGACCTCATGACCTTTGTGCAGGCTCTGTGTAAAGGCCTGTCCCAGCCCACCACTAACCTGGTGGCCGGCTGTCTGCAGCTCAACCCCCGCACCTTCCTCCCTGAACAGAGCAGCGAGCTGCAGACCCACATGCAGCCAGCAGGGGTGCCCTACCCGGGCCACTACTCCTACCAGAGTGCCGGCCTGCCCAGCCCACCCTATGGGAACATGGAGTCCTCCCACCTCTTCAAGCCCCAGGCCTATGGCCACGCCCTGACTCCCTTCTTTGACAACGGCCACCCAGAATGCAGCAGCCCCTCGTTTGACGGGCCCCTCAGCCCGCCTCTCAGCGTCAACGGGACCTTCTCCTTCAAACACGAGCCTGCCTCTGAGTTTGAGAAGAGCTATGCCTTCAGCATGCACTATCAGCCAGCCGGGGGTCTCTACGGCAACCCCGCCGCACGCTGTGATGTCCCCATGGAAACACTCATGTCTTACGACGGACACACACAGCACGAGAGAGTCATGAACGCCCAGCTCAACGCCATATTCCACGACTCCTAAGCCATGACCCACGACCTCTAAAGACTGATGATGTGTCATGTCCTGTCAGTACTTACCAGGTTGTACCTGCCTTTTAGAGAGGGGGATGTGTGAAGGCGTCAGACCTGCATGGGAGGGGAAGGTGGTGGTGTGTGTGTGTGTGTGTGTGTGTGTGTGTGTGTGTGTGTGTGTGTGTGTGTGTGTGTGTGTGTGTCTGTGTGTGTGTGTGTGTGTAGGGTTGGGGCATGTGGAGCGGAGTGTGTGTGTGTGTGTGTGTGTGTGTGTGTGTGTGTGTGTGTGTGTGTGTGTGTGTGTATGTGTGTGTAGGTCTAACACCTGTTTTATTAACAATGTATAATCTATAGCGCTTCTCATCAGATCATAGCTGACCTGTTTACGTGTTACAAAATCACAAGCAATAATTTGGAAACTATGCAATTTTTAAACAAATATAGTAGCTTGGCCAATAAAAATGAATAAAGATGTCTATATTTTTCAACCGGAATTCTGCAACAGACTCTGTAACTGCTGGGTTGTTATATTGTGATTTTGTACATAAAGCTAGTACTAGATTTTTTCTTTTACAAAATCGAATTCCTATATAGTATACAATTTCATTTGATGCAATTTCATGTCAATGTTTTTTTTTAATAACATGCTTTAAACGCTTGAGACGGTTAATAAAACCGTTTTTATTGATAATTAAAGGATATTTACTTGCCCAAAATCTCTTACATTTTCTAACACATTGCAGCAATTATGAAAAATGACTTTAGGACTTGAGTAAAATGAATTTATTGAACAACGCTTCAACAGTAGTCCAGGTCATCATGAATAAACGAACAGGGGTCGTGATTGCCCTAAATGCACCTCTTTCAGACGGCTAATCTCCTTAGAACACCATATGGCGACGGGTCGCATGCCCGCTTTGAGTCTTAACTATCGGCCGGGTTTTGGAGGAAGAGGCCTTTGGAATAATTAGGCTAAGCTATTTTTAATGCTCTTTAATTTTAAAATAGGGCTAACAGCAACCTAATTACTTTTGTGGAAACTATTGATGTATTGTTAAGAACATGTCCTTAAGGAAAAATGTTGGGGATGATTCAGAGCCGCTGTTCGTGTTTCTCTCGGCATAAAGTAATTCAAAGTCACCGTTCAGCTCAAAGGCTTTACAAGGCTCGAGCTTTTTGGCGCTAGCAGGCCCTGACAATGTGCAATAACAATAACAATAACCATAACAGACTATTTACCTGTGTGCAATAACAATAACATACTATTTACCTACGTGCAATAACAATATCAGACTATTTACCTACTTAGATTTTTTGGCCCAACACAACACTTGTCGGTAATTGTTTTAACTATTTAACCAGGCCCTATTTACTAAGATAATCTTTAGATGTATTTTTATCCTTTTAGTCTGGCTTCAGTCTAAAAACCTATCAGAATATGCTCACTGATATTTCAAGCAAATTTATTAGGTTAACCCTTAAAGCACAACATTGATAGACTTGTTTATAACCTGGGAATGAATGTTTTCTCTTAATTTCCCGGAAAACATTTGTCAAAACGAAATTTGTATACAATTATTGTGGTGAAATATATTAACTTTAGGTTTATGGGTTCCGTTTTAACCTCGTTAACCCACAGCCTTATCTAAATAAACTTATAGGCTACGCCTTTTTGTTAGTCATAAAATTGAATTGATTAAAAAATGTTGACTATGGGTTTCAGTGATGATTGGATTTGATGAAGACTCGTATAGGCCTAGGCTACTTAAATCGTATTAATCTATAAAGGTGAGTTTAGCGTTTAGTAAACTGGGAAAGCATCGTGATTGATAGGCCTACTTCGTCCTGTTCAAATAATACGTTCATAGTTCGGTGCTCAATAAAATATACCAACAATGTCACGTCGCTCCGTAGAAC
>CM030190.1:200000-207500 GCA_017639675.1 Aplochiton taeniatus
TAACCAACAGATAGAGACACAGGGAGGGGGAGAAGAGGAGAGGAGAATAGAGGAGAGGAGAGGAGAGGAGAGGTGTGGTTTGGTGTAGAGTCGACAGAAGGTTGGAAACCTACCATTGAGCAGATGGCTGGGGGGGGGGGGGGGTTCTGGGTAATGTGAGCTGGAGGCTTTCTGCTGTTGCCGTGACACCACTCAGAACGCTGTGGCTTAAGAGCACTGCAGCCCACAGAACACACACACACACACACACACACACATCAGCACTAGATCTGCTCTGTGTGTGCGTGTGTGTGTGTGTGTGTGTGTGTATGCACTGTATGGCTCTTCTAGATCTGCTCTGTGTGTGTGTGTGCACTGTACAGCTCTTCTAGATCTGCTGTGTGTGTGTGTGTGTGTGTGTGTGTGCACTGTACAGCTCTTTTAGATCTGCTCTGTGTGTGTGTGTGTGTGTGTGTGTCTGGGTCTGTGTGTGTGTGCGCACACTGTACAGCTCTTAGATCTGCTCTGTGTGTGTTTGTGTGTGTGTGTGTGTGCACACTGTACAACTCTTCTCGATCTGCTCTGTGTGTGCAGGGTTGCAGGTTGTCCGGAGGCAGCAGTGCCTCCTGCTGAAGGATGTGTATGCTGTCAAAGTGAGGCGTCGCCGTGGTGCCGGCCAGCAGACAGGGGGCGCTCTACAGGGACTAACCCTGTTCCACTGCCGGCCACGCCCTGGGGGAGGGGCCAAACTCAAAGACCACGCCCTCCACCTCAACAACATGAGCGTGGACCACTGTGAGGTGTGGTTCAAACGCCTCCGGGAGATCCTCAGTGGTACGACACACACACACACAAACACACACACACACACACACACACACACTGTAACCCTAACCAGAACTGGACCAGAACAACTCACACACAAACTATAGTTCATAGAACTGAAATTGTATTACATTTTGTGTGCTACATGTTTAGTAGCAAATGATGAAGGTGCCATGAATTGATTAGCCTTTAATTGTTTTTAATTGATTTTCTGCAGTTGACACAATGTTAGGTGAGACATTCTGCTTCCATAGACTACTGAAAGTAAGCGTTTTGCTGTGTGTGTGTGTGTGTGTGTGTGTGTGTGTGTGTGTGTTTGTGTGTGTGTGTGCGTGAGTGTGTGTGTGTGTGTGTGTGTGTTTGTGTGTGTGTGTGGATGTGTGTGGGTGGACCCAGGAACTGGGTAGGTCTCTAATTTATCCACTAGCTTGTGATATTTTTTCTGATGTCAGAAAAGGTGCCCAGATGGGACCTTGTTCAACCAAGCCGCTCTGGGTAACAGACATACAGGGGGGAATGTTTTGTATGCATTAACAAATAACAATACAAACAATAATACTGTAGAATAACAGAATCCCTCAAAACGAACGCCTTCAATTAACCCTAAAGACACGTGTTGCAGCACTGTGACGTCCATCTCAGCTGAGAATCATGGACCTAGGGTCAGGGGTCAGCTTGTCCTGGGGTCAGGGGTCAGCTAGTCCCAGGTCTTATTGGACCCTGGGCTAATATTGACTTATGGATACTGTCAGGATGTTGGGAGCAGTTGTTATGGAGACCAGACAAACATTGGAACATTTACAGCCCATAATTCACTCACTCAGAGGGAGCAGCAAATATTAGCCTTCTCTTAAAGCTGAGGGGAATGTCGTTTTTAGCTGTTACTGAACCGTGTGGATCAATAAAGAAGAAATTAGAAACGGTTGTTGATTTGAGGCCAGAGGGTCATACTCCTTTCCTCCCTGTCATATAGCCATCAGCGAGTCATAGCTGCTGGAGGTGTAATCTTTGACAATATAAACAAAGGGTTATAGCACATTGCTTTGTGTGTGTGTGGCTGGGTATGTGTGGCTAATTCCAAGAATGTCGCTAACAGGGTTAGTGATGTCACTTTGCTGTGTCAACAATACTAGGGTCACAGAGTTGTAGAGAGAGAGAGAGTCCCTCTATATAGAGAAGGTCTCTACTCTGCTGTTGATAGGAATCCATGAGTATAAAGTAATACAGATATAACCCTTGGGGATGAAGGGAGGAAGGTAGAGGAAACTAGGAAGAAGAGAGGACACACAAATGGATGCTAGGCTTGGTAAGGTGTGTGTGGTGTGTCCCCGGGGAGGAACCTTTGTCAGGACAGCAGCTGTTCACCTGTTCCCTTACAGAGGTTCCCACACGAGTTTCCCAGGGACCCAGAATGATGTTGCACAATAGGGTTAGGGTCGCTGCTGACACCTACTTCTAACCCTAACCCACACTCATAGCACAGTGCTCACACACACACACACACACACACACACACACACACTGTATATATTATATACACACACATTATGTTTTATACACACACACACACACACACACACACACTGTATATATTATTTACACACAGTATGTATTATACACACACACACACACACACACACAGTATATATTATACACACACACACACACACACACACAGTATGTATTACACACAGGGGTCTTGGTGCTGGTGTCAGTCTGAGTGGTCACACTCCATTCTCAAACGGCATGCTCTTTGTCCGCCTCTGCTCTGGGGGAGGAGCTCTGCGAGCGAGGGGGTGGGGGTTAACACTAAGGTCCTTCCTTTTCACACTCAACCTCGCTCTGGATATTCATTGACCGTGTGTGTGTGTCTGTGTGTGTGTGTGTGAGAGCCAGCAGGCCGGTGGTTTAGCACCACAATAGAGTGATTTTGTGGACCCTTTGTGCCCTCACCTTGACACGGCTGTGGGCTGACAGCCAGACGGGAAGTGGACACACTGGAAAGAATTTACTTTGCCGGACAAATGTTAAACTTACTGGTCACGTTTCAATAAAATCTATAATGTACACCTACGTTGACGAAAGACAACCTCAAATCAGTTTGCCAATTTAATGAAGAGTAACGATTAAGCAAAACCTCAACATTAGACGCAAAAATGTTGGCTGTTAATTGGCTGTTTTACTGCAAAACACATTTCCTGTTTAGGGATAGCATCCGTCATAGCTACGTTTTTTTTATGAGCAATATTTTCGGACATTTTCATCGGCAAGTTTTTAATTTATCATTTTTTTTAAACATTTTACCAGGCCAAAAAACTGTAATTACCGGCTAACGGAAACCCTGACCCTAAATATATTTTAAATGCTGTATGTTTGGATCTACTTATATAGACTGATATATTTTTATATAGGATTGTACCTGTAGATGTTTCACAAGTGAAGGATCCATGTGGTGAGCAGACAGAGCTGTTCACCTCCTGAAGGTAGAAACAAAACAGACTAGAACAGTTATAGAACAGGATGGAATAGAACAGAACAGTTATAGAACAGGATGGAATAGAACAGACTAGAACAGTTATAAAACAGGATGGAATAGAACAGACTAGAACAGTTATAGAACAGGATGGAATAGAACAGTTATGGAACAGGACAGAATAGAACAGACTAGAACAGTTATAGAACAGGATGGAATAGAACAGACTAGAACAGTTATAGAACAGGATGGAATAGAACAGTTATAGAACAGGATGGAATAGAACAGACTAGAACAGTAATAGAACAGGATGGAATAGAACAGTTATAGAACAAGTTGGAATAGAACAGACTAGAACAGTTATAGAACAGGATGGAATAGAACAGACTAGAACAGTTATAGAACCGGGTGGAATAGAACAGACTAGAACAGTTATAGAACAGACTAGAACAGTTATAGAACAGGATGGAACAGAACAGTTAGAGAACAGGATGGAATAGAACAGAACAGGATGGAATAAAACAGACTATAACAGTTATAGAACAGGATGGAATAGAACAGTTATGGAACAGGACAGAATAGAACAGACTAGAACAGTTATAGAACAGGATGGAACAGAACAGTTAGAGAACAGGATGGAATAGAACAGACTAGAACAGTTATAGAACAGGATGGAATAGAACAGTTATAGAACAGGATGGAACAGAACAGTTAGAGAACAGGATGGAATAGAACAGACTAGAACAGTTATAGAACAGGATGGAACAGAACAGTTAGAGAACAGGATGGAATAGAACAGAACAGTTAAAGAACAGAACAGATGGAACAGAACAGAACAGGATGGAACAAAACAGACTAGAACAGTTATAGAACAGAATGGAATAGAACAGGTATGGAACAGGACAGAATAGAACAGACTAGAACAGTTATAGAACAGGATGGAACAGAACAGTTAGAGAACAGGATGGAATAGAACAGAACAGGATGGAATAGAACAGTTATGGAACAGGACAGAATAGAACAGACTAGAACAGTTATAGAACAGGATGGAACAGAACAGAACAGGATGGAATAAAACAGACTATAACAGTTATAGAACAGGATGGAATAGAACAGTTATGGAACAGGACAGAATAGAACAGACTAGAACAGTTATAGAACAGGATGGAACAGAACAGTTAGAGAACAGGATGGAACAGAACAGAACAGGATGGAATAAAACAGACTATAACAGTTATAGAACAGGATGGAATAGAACAGTTATGGAACAGGACAGAATAAAACAGACTATAACAGTTATAGAACAGGATGGAATAAAACAGACTATAACAGTTATAGAACAGGATGGAATAGAACAGTTATGGAACAGGACAGAATAGAACAGACTAGAACAGTTATAGAACAGGATGGAATAGAACAGTTATAGAACAGGATGGAATAGAACAGACTAGAACAGTAATAGAACAGGATGGAATAGAACAGTTATAGAACAAGTTGGAATAGAACAGACTAGAACAGTTATAGAACAGGATGGAATAAAACAGACTAGAACAGTTATAGAACAGGGTGGAATAGAACAGACTAGAACAGTTAGAGAACAGGATGGAATAGAACAGAACAGGATGGAATAAAACAGACTATAACAGTTATAGAACAGGATGGAATAGAACAGTTATGGAACAGGACAGAATAGAACAGACTAGAACAGTTATAGAACAGGATGGAACAGAACAGTTAGAGAACAGGATGGAACAGAACAGAACAGGATGGAATAAAACAGACTATAACAGTTATAGAACAGGATGGAATAGAACAGTTATGGAACAGGACAGAATAAAACAGACTATAACAGTTATAGAACAGGATGGAATAAAACAGACTATAACAGTTATAGAACAGGATGGAATAGAACAGTTATGGAACAGGACAGAATAGAACAGACTAGAACAGTTATAGAACAGGATGGAACAGAACAGTTAGAGAACAGGATGGAACAGAACAGAACAGGATGGAATAAAACAGACTATAACAGTTATAGAACAGGATGGAATAGAACAGTTATGGAACAGGACAGAATAAAACAGACTATAACAGTTATAGAACAGGATGGAATAAAACAGACTATAACAGTTATAGAACAGGATGGAATAGAACAGTTATGGAACAGGACAGAATAGAACAGACTAGAACAGTTATAGAACAGGAATGGAATAGAACAGTTATAGAACAGGATGGAATAGAACAGACTAGAACAGTAATAGAACAGGATGGAATAGAACAGTTATAGAACAAGTTGGAATAGAACAGACTAGAACAGTTATAGAACAGGATGGAATAGAAACCGACTAGAACAGTTATAGAACAGGGTGGAATAGAACAGACTAGAACAGTTAGAGAACAGGATGGAATAGAACAGAACAGGATGGAATAAAACAGACTATAACAGTTTATAGAACAGGATGGAATAGAACAGTTATGGAACAGGACAGATAGAACAGACTAGAACAGTTATAGAACAGGATGGAACAGAACAGTTAGAGAACAGGATGGAACAGAACAGAACAGGATGGAATAAAACAGACTATAACAGTTATAGAACAGGATGGAATAGAACAGTTATGGAACAGGACAGAATAAACAGACTATAACAGTTATAGAACAGGATGGAATAAAACAGACTATAACAGTTATAGAACAGGATGGAATAGAACAGTTATGGAACAGGACAGAATAGAACAGACTAGAACAGTTATAGAACAGGATGGAACAGAACAGTTAGAGAACAGGATGGAACAGAACAGAACAGGATGGAATAAAACAGACTATAACAGTTATAGAACAGGATGGAATAGAACAGTTATGGAACAGGACAGAATAAACAGACTATAACAGTTATAGAACAGGATGGAATAAAACAGACTATAACAGTTATAGAACAGGATGGAATAGAACAGTTATGGAACAGGACAGAATAGAACAGACTAGAACAGTTATAGAACAGGATGGAATAGAACAGTTATAGAACAGGATGGAATAGAACAGACTAGAACAGTAATAGAACAGGATGGAATAGAACAGTTATAGAACAAGTTGGAATAGAACAGACTAGAACAGAACAGATGGAACAGAACAGAACAGGATGGAACAAAACAGACTAGAACAGTTATAGAACAGAATGGAATAGAACAGGTATGGAACAGGACAGAATAGAACAGACCTATAACAGTTATAGAACAGGATGGAATAAAAACAGACTATAACAGTTATAGAACAGGATGGAATAGAACAGTTATGGAAAAGGACAGAATAGAACAGACTAGAACAGTTATAGAACAGGATGGACAGAACAGTTATAGAACAGGATGGAATAGAACAGACTAGAAACAGTAATAGAACAGGATGGAACAGAACAGTTAGAGAACAGGATGGAACAGAACAGAACAGTGTGTGAGTGTGAGACGAGTGTGTGTGTTGCTGAAAGAACATGTTACACATTGACAGGGTTCTGTGAAGTCATGAAGTGTTTCCATAGAGACAAGAGGGAGCGAGGAGAGAAAGAGATAGACGACTGGAAAGAAAGAGCGAGAGAGGAGAGAGGGAGGACAAAGATAGGGAGGAGACCATGCTGGTATAAGGAGGAGAGAGCAGGATTAGAGGAGGAGAGAGGAGGAGAGAGAAGGTCTTTGCTGGTTAAGGAGGAGATAGGAGGTACAGTATGTACTGACATAAGGAGGATAGAGGAGCAGAGAGGAGGTACAGTATGTACTGACATAAGGAGGATAGAGGAGCAGAGAGGAGGTACAGTATGTACTGACATAAGGAGGATAGAGGAGCAGAGAGGAGATACAGTACTGACATAAGGAGGATAGAGGAGCAGAGAGGAGGTACAGTATGTACTGACATAAGGAGGATAGAGGAGCAGAGAGGAGGTACAGTATGTACTGACATAAGGAGGAGAGAGGAGCAGAGAGGAGGTACAGTATGTACTGACATAAGGAGGATAGAGGAGCAGAGAGGAGGTACAGTATGTACTGACATAAGGAGGAGAGAGGAGCAGAGAGGAGGTACAGTATGTACTGACATAAGGAGGATAGAGGAGGAGAGAGGAGGTACAGTACTGACATAAGGAGGATAGAGGAGCAGAGAGGAGGTACAGTATGTACTGACATAAGGAGGAGAGAGGAGCAGAGAGGAGGTACAGTACTGACATTGAGGAGGTCTTT
>CM030190.1:210000-217500 GCA_017639675.1 Aplochiton taeniatus
CGCTGTACTCATGATATACCACGTACTTCTCTAGTAGATTTAACCGCTGTACTCATGATATACCACATACTTCTCTAGTAGATTTAACCACTGTACTCATGATATACCACGTACTTCTCTAGTAGATTTAACCACTGTACTCATGATATACCACATACTTCTCTAGTAGATTTAACCACTGTACTCATGATATACCACGTACTTCTGTAGTAGATTTAACCGCTGTACTCATGATGTACCACGTACTTCTCTAGTAGATTTAACCACTGTACTCATGATGTACCACGTACTTCTCTAGTAGATTTAACCGCTGTACTCATGATATACCACATACTTCTCTAGTAGATTTAACCGCTGTACTCATGATATACCACATACTTCTCTAGTAGATTTAACCGCTGTACTCATGATATACCACATACTTCTCTAGTAGATTTAACCGCTGTACTCATGATATACCACGTACTTCTCTAGTAGATTTAACCGCTGTACTCATGATGTACCACATACTTCTCTAGTAGATTTAACCGCTGTACTCATGATATACCACATACTTCTCTAGTAGATTTAACCACTGTACTCATGATATACCACGTACTTCTCTAGTAGATTTAACCGCTGTACTCATGATATACCACGTACTTCTCTAGTAGATTTAACCACTGTACTCATGATATACCACATACTTCTCTAGTAGATTTAACCACTGTACTCATGATGTACCACATACTTCTCTCTGGCTGATCTAACGGTAGTCCCCACCCTACATTAGACTAATTACCTGAAAGAACAATCACCCACAATTTTTATAAAGAGCAAAATACTTCCCATCGTTCATTTGAAAATATTACGAAGATATATTACAACTGATTCAAGTTTAAAGGGTTCCCTTTTAATGAATGATCGTACTGCTCCTGGAAATCTGAGATATTTCAATTCATATTAGATCAATGGAGGTGTTCATGTATTTTTATTTTTAATATCGCGCTTAATCGATTTTGATTGGCCAGATGACAAAAAGAAACATTGATGAGCTCTGTACTTTAGCAAAACTGAATCTATTTTTAACTGGAGTGCTACTCCAAAAATAGAAAACCGCAAGGGGCTCAAAAATACACACGCCAGCCTTTACGCCCCTGTCCACTGCAGGGTGCTTAGACCCAGGCCCTGACATCCTGTCCACTGCAGGGTGCTTAGACCCAGGCCCTGACACCCTGTCCACTGCAGGGTGCTTAGACGCAGGCCCTTACACCCTGTCCACTGCAGGGTGCTTAGACCCAGGCCCTGACACCCTGTCCACTGAAGGTTTGTAAGTTGAACGCTAGCACCAGGAGAGGAGAGGAGAGGAGAGGAGAGGAGAATTGAAGGGAGGAGGGGAGAAAGGAGGAGGAGAGGAGAGGAGAGGAGAGGAGAGGAGAGGAGAGGAGAGGAGAGGAGAGGAGAGGAGAGGAGAGGAGGAGAAAGGAGGAAGAGGGGAGAGGAGGTGAGAAGGGACAACACAGTAGGAAGGAGATGGGGGGGCACAGCACCTCCCCTGTTATTACTGTACATTGTTCTTCTGCTCAGCCAATAGGATCCTGAGCTGGCTCCCAGGTGAGCTGCTGGTGGGTTCTGGGAACAGTAGTCCCTGGGGAGGCTGTACTTCCCTGAGGGGTGGGGCCACAGCTGTTCAAACACTCTTGTCTGTAAAATGACAGGAGGCAATAGACAGGAAGTTTCCTGGTCCTTCTTCTCTATGTGAGCTGGCAGACAGGCCTCTGGAAAACCTTAGATGCCACGGCAACGCCATAGCAACAGGCTCCTGCAGAGGGCCATATGATGGGATGGGTTTAAAGGCCACATTGGCCCTCAGCTCAGGACAGCAGGGTGAGGAGGGCTTTGGGGACAGGATGGGGGTCAAAAGCAGGACGAGCTCAGCTGGAGCTGTTGGTGTGTGGTGTGTGTGTGTGTGTGTGTGGTTATATGTGTGTGTGTGTGTGTGTGTGTATGTATGTGTGTGTGTGTGTGTTTATATGTGTGTGTGTGTGTGTGTGTGGTCATTGATCCATTGATCGGGGAGGCCAGCAGGGAGACATAATACCCTATAATGATTGGGGGCGGGGGGGGGGGGGGGGGGGACAGGCACACACACACACACACACTAACTGTGTGCTGGAGAACTGTCCCTCTATGTTTCCAGGTTAAATAACTGGATAGATCACTGTGTACTGGACACTAACCTGTCCCTCCCCGTCGCCTAGGTTACCATGAGCGTCCTAAGCTCTTGAAAGTCTTCATCAACCCCAGCAGCCACAGGAAGGAGGCCGTGCACATCTACAGACAAGATGTAGCTCCTCTCTTCAGACTGGCGGACGTCAAGACTGACATCACCAGTACGCTACCTATCAGCCTGCCTGTCTGTCTCTCTGCCTGCCTGTCTGTCTGCCTCTCTGTCTGCCTGCCTGCCTGCCTGTCAGACTAATTGTCATCAACTCGTGTGTGTGTGTATGTGTATGTCTGTCTGTGCGCGCTAAGGTCTAAAGTGCAGCTAATGACGGTCCCATTGCTAGGTAACCTGATCTGGGGGGAGGGGCCTGCCCATCTGTTAACCTAGAGGGTGGTATGGCCCCTGTCTCCTCTCCTCTCCTCTCCTGTCCTCTCCTCTCCTCTGTTATGATAGATGTGTAGCATTAGTTGTGCTGTAAACTGTAATAACATACCATATGTTCTCCACACGCTTGCCAAACACATACACATGCAGACGCACAAACATACACACATACACACAGAACACGCACATACAGAACATGCACACACACACACACGCACACACACACAGTTGTTAACCCGTCCTCTGCTGTCTCCACAGTAACAGAGGAGAAAGGACACATCTTATCTGTTCTGAAGGAGACCAAACTGGAGGACTACCATGGGTAAGATACCGTTACCATAGCTACAGCAACAGCTAGCGCTCTCTCTGCGTGTCTCTCTCTGTCACTCTGAGCTGATAGAGAGCTGATTGCTGGGTCTCTCTCTGTATATTTCACTCTGTGTCTCTCTCTGTCACTCTGAGCTGATAGAGAGCTGATAGCTGGGTCTCCTCCTGTGTTCTCCTTATAGAGGCATCAGAGCTGATAGCTGGGTCTCCTCCTGTGTTCTCCTTATCGAGGAGTCAGAGCTGATACCTGGGTCTCCTCCTGGGTTCACCTTATGGAGGAGTCAGAGCTCATAGCTGGGTCTCCTCCTGTATTCTCCTTATGGAGGAGTCAGAGCTGATAGCTGGGTCTCCTCCTGTGTTCTCCTTATAGAGGCATCAGAGCTGATAGCTGGGTCTCCTCCTGGGTTCTCCTTATCGAGGAGTCAGAGCTGATAGCTGGGTCTCCTTGATTTAATTAATTAATTTAATTCCATCTACTTTTTTCCCCCTATCCCCTCCACCCTTCCATTCAAGTAGCTTTATTGTCAATTTCTTCACATGTTGAGACATACAAAGGAATCGAAAAGACGTTTCCCACACTCTTGCGGTAAACATATAAAGTGCACATTCAAAACACAGATAAGACATATGTACTAAAGCTAAAAGATGGCCAATAAAATTATATATATGCATATATATATGCAGAAAGTGTATAGTCTACAATGTATTGCTAGGGTAGCAGCATATGTTACTGTAAGTTTGTTTGTAGTATGTATAAGTTAGGTTAGCAGTATAAGTTGATGTATAAGTTATGGTTGTGGTAGTGCAGAACTACCAGTGCTGCTGTTTAAACTGAGCTGGATTGAGCTAGTCCATGTGTTCAGTGTCCATTCAGAGGGTGTTGGTGGTTTTGACTGGGAAGAATCAAGCTGGTCCCCCCTGGTCCACTTTCTGGTCCTGTGGTCCTCTGGTCCTCCGGTCCTCCGGTCCTCTGGTCCTCTGGTCCCCGGTCCACCCTCTGGTCCTGTGGCCCTCCAGTCCTCTGGTCCTCTGGACCACCCTCTGATCTTGTGGTCCTCTGGTCCTCTGGTCCTCCGGTCCTCCGGTCCTCCGCTCCTCCGGTCCCCTGGTCCACCCTCTGGTCCTGTGGCTCTCCGGTCCTCTGGTCCTCCGGTCCTCTGGTCCTCTGGTCCTCTGGTCCCCTGGTCCACTTTCTGGTCTTGTGGTTCTCTGGTCCCCTCTCTGGTCTTGTGGTCACCTGGTCCTCTCGTCTTCTGGTCGTGTTTGGGAGAGAATTCAGTTCCCTAACAGCTTGATGTATGAAGCTGTTTCTGAGTCTGGCAGTGCGGCAACGGAGGCTTCTGTATCTTCTTCCAGAGGGCAGGAGGCTGAACAGACTGTGTGCTGGGTGGCTGGTGTCGTTCACAATTGAGGTAGCTTTTCGGGTGAGGCAGGTGATGTATGTGTCTTGCAGGGAGGGGAGTGGGGCAGACCGATTCTGTGGGGCACCAATGATCCTTCCAGCTGTGTTCACAATGCGTTGCAGCGCTTTCCTGCTATGTGCATTGCAGCTACCTCCCCACACAGTGATGCAGCTGAACAGGATGCTTTCAATGGTGCCCCGGTAGAAAGTGTTCAGAATCGGTCTGGTGACTTTCGCTCTCTTGAGCTTACGGAGGAATTAGAGGCGCTGCTGGGCTTTCTTCGCCAGTGCTGCAGAGTTGGTGGCCCAGGAGAGGTCCTCACTGATGTGCACCCCCAGGAATTTGGTGCTGCTCACTCGCTCCACAGCAGCACCATCGATGGTCAGTGGCGGGTGTTCAGTGTGGCTTTTCCTGAAGTCAACCACAATCTCCTTTGTTTTACTGACATTCAGCAGGAGATTGTTGTCTCTGCACCACGTGGTCAGAAGGTTGACCTCCTTCCTGTAGTGGGTCTCGTCGTTCTTGGTGATGAGACCCACCAGAGTTGTGTCGTCTGCAAACTTCACCATGTGATTGGTGCTGTAGGTTGGTGTGCAGTCGTGAGTCAGCAGGGTGAAGAGCAGGGGACTGAGCACACAACCTTGTGGGGCCCCAGTGCTAAGTTTGATGAGGCTCGAGGTGTTGTTGCCGACTCGTACAGCTTGTGATCTGTCACTGAGGAAGTCCAGTACCCAGTTGCAAAGGGAGGTGTTGAGCCCCAGCTGGTCCAGTTTACAGATAAGTTGTTGTGGGATTATGGTATTGAAAGCTGAACTAAAGTCAATGAAAAGCATTCTCACGTATGAGTCTGCTTTTTCCAGATGGGTGAGGGCTGGGTGGAGAGCAGAGCAGATTGCATCCTCTGTGGAACGTTTTGCTCTGTATGCAAACTGAAGGGGTCCAGGGTGGGGGGGAGGATGGACTTGATGTGGGACATGACTAGCCTTTCAAAGCACTTCATAATAATGGGGGTCAGTGCCACAGGGCGATAGTCATTGAAGCAGGATGGAGCCGGTTTCTTTGGTACAGGTATGATGGTGGAGGACTTAAAGTGTGATGGAACAGCAGCTTGACTCAGAGAAGTGTTGAAGATATCCGTGAAGATATCCGTAAGCTCCTCTGCGCAGTCCCTCAGTACACGTCCTGGGATGTTGTCTGGGCCTGTTGCTTTGCAGGGGTTGATGGTGGAGAGTGCCCTCTTCACGCTTTCAGCAGACAGGCACAGAGCCTGGTCGTGGGGAAGCTGTTGAGGTCATTGAGCAGAGAGATGTTGTCGTCGCAGGTCTGTGATGCAGGCTTGTAATCCGTTATGGTCTGGATGCCCTGCCACAGGCTGCGCGTGTCTCTGCTGTCATTAAAGTGGCTGATAATCTTTTTTGAGTAGTCCTGTTTTGCTTTTCTGATACCACGGGACAGGCTGGCTCTTGCTGTTCTCAGGCCAATTCTATCCCCGGCTCTGAAGGCTTTGTCTCTGGCCCTCAGCAGCCGATGGACAGCCCCTGTTAGCCATGGCTTCTTGTTAGCCCAAGTGATGATGTTCTTTGTGTGGGTCACATCATCTGTGCATTTCCGGATGTAGGAGAGAACAGTGTCTGTAAGCTCTTCATTGTCTGTGTGATTGTTGTGTGTAGCTGCTTGCTTGAACATGTCCCAGTCTGTTGTCGCAAGACAGTCCTTGAGAGCAGACCTTGATCCTTCCGGCCACACTCGAATCTCTTTCAGAACTGTTTTTTCCACTTTCACTCTGGGCCTATATGCTGGCATTAGCATAACAGTGATGTGGTCGTAAAGTCCGATGTGGGGGAGGGGGGAGGCCTTGTAAGCTCCTTTGTGTGATGTATAGACCAAGTCCAAGGTGTTTTTCTCCCTTGTTGGGAATTTGACATGTTGATGAAGTTTAGGTAGGACAGTCTTGAGATCAGCATGATTAAAATCTCCAGCGACGATGGTAAATCCGTCTGGGTGTGCTGTCTGTTGTTCGCTGATGGCCTGATACAGTTCACTAAGTGCCGCGTTCCTCTCACTGCTGCTGGAGGTTGGAGGGATATACACCGCGACTAGCAAAACCGCAGTAAATTCCCTCGGCAGATAGAAAGGACGGCACCTTATGACCATAAACTCCGCCAGTGGTGAACAATGTCTGCATACTACCACAGCGTCCTGGCACCACGCGTCACGTTTGTAGACACAGACCCCTCCGCCGCGCTGTTTACCTCCGTTAACATGGGCTCTGTCCGCTCGATAGCATGTTAGTTGCTCAAGTTGTACTGCGGAGTCGGGGATGTTGTCATTTAGCCATGTCTCAGTGAAAACAAGCACACAGCAGTTACTCACAGTCCGATTCGCTGACCTCAGCAGTCGTATGTGGTCCATTTTGTTGTCCAAGGATCTTACATTAGCTAGGAGTATGGATGGTATGGCTGGGCGAGTTGGGCTGGCCGCTAGCCTAGTTCGGATTCCTCCGCGCTTGCCCCTCTTCTGCTTCCTTGCACACCGTTTCCGATGCCTCTTAACCGGGGCTGTGGTCGCAGTTGAGTCTGGCTGGCGAAGTATTCCTAGCTGCTCGATAGTTGTCTCTGTTGTAATGTCCAACGCGTTGAAACATTTTCTCTTGCCGATGTCCAGCAGAGCCTGTTGACTGTACTTATAATACATACGAGACGAACACGACGAACTTTCGGACAAACACTTATTAAAAAAACAAAACACCGCATTCTCGGGAGCTAGGGTGGCCGCTGCGTCTACACGCGCCGCCATTTGTTCTCCTTATCGACTCTCCTCCATTGACTCCTCCTGTGTTCTCCTTATCGACTCTCCTCCATTGACTCCTCCTGTGTTCTCCTTATCGACTCTCCTCCATTGACTCCTCCTGTGTTCTCCTTATCGACTCTCCTCCATTGACTCCTCCTGTGTTCTCCTTATCGACTCTCCTCCATTGACTCCTCCTGTGTTCTCCTTATCGAGGAGTCAGAGCTGATAGCTGGGTCTCCTCCTGTGTTCTCCTTATAGAGGGATCAGAGCTGATAGCTGGGTCTCCTCCTGGGTTCTCCTTATGGAGGAGTCAGAGCTTATAGCTGGGTCTCCTCCTGTATTCTCCTTATGGAGGAGTCAGAGCTGATAGCTGGGTCTCCTCCTGTGTTC
>CM030190.1:225000-235000 GCA_017639675.1 Aplochiton taeniatus
AGGTATGACACACCCCCCTCCAGGTATGACACCCCCCCCACCAGGTATGACACACCCCCCACCAGGTATGACACACCCCTCACAAGGTAGGACACACACCCCACCAGGCAGGACACACCCCCCTCCTACCACCACCAGGTAGAACACGCCCCCCCCTACCACCACCAGGTAGGACACGCCCCCTCACACATAAACTTTAGGAATCCAGATTCATTTTGAAAATGTGTCCACTTTGTGTCCTTCGTTCTATTTTAGTAATATTTATTGAGAGCTGTCAATTCTGAAATCAGACAAAATAGAATCCATCAGGGCAAAAGGTGAGGACCCTTACTACTAAATGACCTGAATAAAGATGACTACAGGCCAGCAGGGCGTGTGTGTGTGTGTAAGGTCAGTAGGGCAGTGTTCAGGGTTAGGGTTACAGAATGTGTCTGTCTGTGTCCAGGTAGCCACTTACCGTCTTCACATCCATGTGATCAGAAAAAACCCTGCTGTCTTAATACTGACCTACTAACGGCAGAAAGGGAGGGGAGAGAGGAAGAGAGAGAGGGGGAGAGGAAGAGAGAGGGGGAGAGGAAGAGAGAGGGGGAGAGGAAGAGAGAGAGAGGGGGGAGAGGAAGAGGAAGAGGGGGAGAGGAAGAGAGAGAGAGGGGGGAGAGGAAGAGAGAGAGGGGGAGAGGAAGAGAGAGGGGGAGAGGAAGAGAGAGAGAGGGGGGAGAGGAAGAGAGAGAGGGGGAGAGGAAGAGAGAGAGGGGGAGAGGAAGAGAGAGGGGGAGAGGAAGAGAGAGAGAGGGGGGAGAGGAAGAGAAAGAGAGGGGGGGGGAAGAGAGAGAGGGGGAGAAGAAAGAGAGAGAGGGGAGAGAGGGGGGGGAGAGAGGAAGAGAAAGAGAGGTGGGGGAAGAGAGAGAGGGGAGAGGAAGAAAGAGAGGGGGGGAAGAGAGGAAGAGAGTCTTTTACTTATGAGCTAGGAGTTGCATGTGTACATGGGATGTCATTTCCTGTCTGTCAGGCTGGCTAATGGCAGCATGGCGCTGATCACAGCAGAAAACACTTCCAGGTCAGAGTTCATCAAACACCTGAAGAGATACAGCAGCTTGACCAATCAGGTGAGACCTACCAGACCTCCCTCCATCCTCCTCCCTCCCTCTATCCATCCCCCATCCTCCCTCCCTCCATCCTCCCCTCCTCCTTCACCCATCCTCCCTCCCTCCATCCTCCCTCCATCCTCCTCCCTCCCTCTATCCATCCCTCCATCCTCCCTCCCTCCATCTCCCCATCCTCCCTTTCTTTCCCTCTCTCCATCCTGCTGTGCCTCACTCCTGCCCCCTACAGACGGTGACTGTGACTGACAGGCAGGCTGACCTATCACAACAGATAGTTCCACTTACCCAACCACTTCACTTTCAGAAATAAAGTCCAATATAATAAACGTCACGTTTGTATATCCCTTCACTCTTGGTGATATTGCATTTATTACTTAGGTGCCATAGTTACATGCTGCTGTTTACCTGCTGTGCACCTTAACAATTTTGTTTCGATGTATCTCAGCCTCCTATTGGTTCAGAGATTCTGTCTGACCGGGACCTCTCGTTATCAGTTCAGCTTCCCATTCGTGGAGACCCACACTGTCAGGGCCGTGAGGCTCCGCCCCTGCTCTGTGGTTGGCTGGCCTGACGAGGTGTCAGAGGTGGAGTCTAAGTCCACGCCCATCCTGTCCTCTGAGGGATCGTTCCCCTGGAACATCGACGGAGAGCTGCTGGAGATCGCTAATGAAGTGCTAATCAGGTGACCCCCCGACCTTTAACCTCACCCTTCCTGTTGCAGTGCTTATTAAACTCCCTCAGTGTTTCACTCTCTTGCTGTATGCGTGATGTGTAACCCTGACCCTGTGTGTGTGTGTGTGTGTGTGGGGGAGGGTTAAATTCTAACTGTGTGTGTGTGTGTGGGGAGGGTAAATTTAACTGTGTGTGTGTGTGTGTGTGTGTGTGTGTTAAATTCTAACTGTGTGTGTGTCAGGGTGCACCCCCGCCTGCTGCTTCTTTACGGAGAGGATCTGGAGGAAGCCGAGGAGACACCGATCAAATGTGGCTGTATCTGACCTCTGACCTGATATGTTGTATCAAAACCCTGACCTCTGACCCCATCACACTGTATCTAAACCTTGACCTCTGACCCCATCATACTGTATCTAAACCCTGACCTCTGACCCCATCACACTGTATCTAAACGTTGACCTCTGACCCCATCATACTGTATCTAAACCCTGACCTCTGACCCATCACACTGTATCTAAACCTTGACCTCTGACCCCATCACATTGTATCTAAACCTTGACCTCTGACCCCATCACACTGTATCTAAACCCTAACCCCTGACCTCATCACACTGTATCTAAACCCTGGGTGTGACCCCTGACCCCCCGCTGTTCAGCATCAGAGAAAGGGTTATTTTTGTTCAGTTGTATCCCACTGTGACATCATATCCTGTCCAGTTGCACAGCTGTTTAAGCAGAAAGGAATATTCCAGCACACTGCCACATAACGTAGACCAAAGGAAGATAAACAGATAAACATCAAAAAACCTAATTTGTTTATTTATTTGAACAATAAAATAATGTTAATAGATTGAAGTGTGCCTATCTTTTATTTCTAACTTCATGTCAGAGTCACATTTCAAGTTAAGCTCCCTGAATGCATAGAACAGCTGGGCAGTAAAAACACACTAGTCATCAAAATAGAAACACACACAAATAAAAACAATATTAAGACTCAAGACATATATATATACAGCAGATCAAAGACCTCTAGCACACGCGTGCACACACACATGCACACTCACTCACGCAAACACACTCACACTCACCCAAACACAATCACACTCACACAAACACACGCGCAAACACAGTGCTGAAACTTGACACTGTCAGGTTCTCACCACGGAGGGTGTGTCCGTTCACACTGGGAGGGTGTGACCGTTTCCATTCCGTTTGTTCTCCTCAACTTTATTAAGTTCTGAACATAATGAATCTATGATAAAATCTATACTTTAAACCTCATCTTTATAATGGATCTCTGTGTTGTCATATGTTTATAATGGATATGTGTTGTCATATGTTTATAATGGATATCTGTGTTGTCATATGTTTGTAATGGGATCTCTGTGTTGTCATATGTTTTAATGGGATATCTGTGTTGTCATATGTTTATAATGGGATCTCTGTGTTGTCATATGTTTATAATGGATCTCTGTTGTCATATATTTATAATGGATCTCTGTTGTCATATGTTTATAATGGGATATCTGTTGTCATATGTTTATAATGGGATCTCTGTTGTCAAATGTTTATAATGGGATCTCTGTGTTGTCATATGTTTATAATGGGATCTCTGTGTTGGCTCTGTCTAGAGAGCTGTGTGTTCCTCGGGGTCTTGAGGGTTAAAGGTCATCTGGCCCTGTGTTTCACTCCAGCAGTGACATCACACAGCGTCACCAGGAAACAGGGAAACGTTTTTCTATATATTCATTATTCTCGAAGGTCTCTGGGGAGATGTCAGGTGGGCCGATTCAGCAAATCAAATTCAAGGCAGTATCAACATGCTGTTGCCATCGACAACAGAGACCTTTTGGTGATCAAGGTGAAAAGAAGTCCACCCCTCATTGGATTGGTCAGGGCAATCACTGGTGATGTCACAAGTCCTAGCCCCTGAACCTCACCATCACCATGGAGTCCTCCGTTAGGACGTGCTCTCGCTCTTAGGAACGTAGTCCCAGCTGTCTCGACAGAGGTCCTCCTCCTTCTTCTGGAACTCCCTCTTAAAGAACCCAGCCTAGGAGAGGACAGACACACACACATAAACACACAAATAAGTTAATGAGAAAGGTTGGTTGTGAAAGTTTACTACTGGCTAGCTAGCAACAACGTTAGCTAGCATGCTTTTGCCTGGCGTGCTAACTGCAATGTAGCTATTGTTAGCTAATGGCTAACTTATATAGCTGGCTAGTTATCAAAATGTCCGAAAGTTTGAAAATAATAACAAAATATCTATAAAATGAACCGCAAACATAGACTGAAGCTTGCTAGCAAATGGTTGTCTCCCACTAGATTGAGGTTTCAAGTTGGCTCCATCTCTAACTGATTTGATTGGTCCACTGGTTGAAACTCAATAAGCAAAATTCCAATCTGTGGGATAGTTAGAGAGATATGTTTGATCCGGGTATAGTAGGGTTAGGGTTAGGGTTTGAGTTAAGTAGGTATGTTAGCAGTAGTAGGTAGGCTACCTTCCATAGACAGTAAATGAGGCCAGCCAGGATCAGCAGACCCAGCAGCAGACTGATGACGATGAGGAATACTTCTACTGTACGTGACATCTTCTGGTTGAAATGGGCCTCCAGGACGACCTAGGAACACACACACACACACACACACACACCCTTCTTATCATTGCTCCAGTAGGGTTACTAATAGGTAATATTCTATCGTACTATGTGTTTGAGTTTCCTGGGCTAGAAGGCTGGCTGAGTTACCTGGTGTAGGGGTGGGGCTTATTAACCTGGGCTAAGTTATGGGTGTATTACCTGGGGTAGGGGCAGGGCTCATTTACCTGAGCTAAGGTATGGGTGAATTACCTGGTGTTGGGGTGGGGCTTATTAACCTGGGCTAAGTTATGGGTGTATTACCTGGGGTAGGGGCAGGGCTCATTTACCTGAGCTAAGGTATGGGTGAATTACCTGGGGTAGAGGTGGGGCTTAAATACCTGCGCTAAGGTATGGGTGAATTACCTGGGGTAGGGACAGGGCTTATTTACCTGGGCTAAGGTATGGGGGAATTACCTGGGGTAGAGGTGGGGCTTAAATCCCTGAGATAAGGTATGGGTGAATTACCTGGGGTAGAGGTGGGGCTTAAATACCTGAGCTAAGGTATGGGTGAATTACCTGGGGTAGAGGTGGGGCTTAAATACCTGAGCTAAGGTATGGGTGAATTACCTGGGGTAGAGGTGGGGCTTAAATACCTGAGCTAAGGTATGGGTGAATTACCTGGGCGAAGGGGCGGGGCTGGATAAGGATTGTGTCAGAGTCTTCTCTTGGTGATGTCATCAGTCCTGTACTCTCCAGTAAAATGATGCCATGACGACCCTAAGATGGACACGTCAAAACAAAACATTTGACCCCTAGATAGAGACATCAACACAAAACAATATTGTCCATGACAACCCTTAGACAGAGATATTTCAATGTGCTATGTACCGGGGCCTGCTGAAGGACCGTGGGGTTAAGTCGGACCTCCAGTTGGATGGTCACCTCCTTTCCTTGCTCCAGGTCACCTAGACGACACACCAAGGTCTCACACAGGATGTCGTCATGGCTACAGAACTGAGGAGAAACCAGCAGTTGTTACAAATAGACTGAGATCTACCATCCTGGGTTACATAGGTTAGTGAACAGAGAGGCTGCGGGTTACATAGTGAACAGAAAGGCTGCTGGGTTGCATAGTGAACAGAGAGGCTGCTGGGTTGCATAGTGAACAGAGAGGCTGCTGGGTTACATAGTGAACAGAGAGGCTGCGGGTTACATAGTGAACAGAAAGGCTGCTGGGTTGCATAGTGAACAGAGAGGCTGCGGGTTACATAGTGAACAGAGAGGCTGCTGGGTTGCATAGTGAACAGAGAGGCTGCGGGTTACATAGTGAACAGAGAGGCTGCTGGGTTGCATAGTGAACAGAGAGGCTGCTGGGTTACATAGTGAACAGAAAGGCTTCTGGGTTACATAGTGAACAGAGAGGCTGCTGGGTTGCATAGTGAACAGAAAGGGTGCTGGGTTACATAGTGAACAGAGAGGCTGCTGGGTTGCATAGTGAACAGAAAGGCTGCTGGGTTACATAGTGAACAGAGAGGCTGCTGGGGTTACATAGTGAACAAAAAGGCTGCTGGGTTGCATAGTGAACAGAAAGGCTGCTGGGTTACATAGTGAACAGAGAGGCTGCTGGGTTACATAGTGAACAGAAAGGCTGCTGGGTTACATAGTGAACAGAAAGGCTGCTGGGTTACATAGTGAACAGAGAGGCTGCTGGGTTACATAGTGAACAAAAAGGCTGCTGGGTTGCATAGTGAACAGAAAGGCTGCTGGGTTGCATAGTGAACAGAGAGGCTGCTGGGTTACATAGTGAACAGCAAGGCTGCTGGGTTACATATTGAACAGAGAGGCTGCTGGGTTGCATAGTGAACAGAAAGGCTGCTGGGTTACATAGTGAACAGAAAGGCTGCTGGGTTACATAGTGAACAGAGAGGCTGCTGGGTTACATAGTGAACAGAAAGGCTCCTGGGTTACATAGTGAACAGAAAGGCTGTTGGGTTACATAGTGAACAGAGAGGCTGCTGGGTTGCATAGTGAACAGAAAGGGTGCTGGGTTACATAGTGAACAGAGAGGCTGCTGGGTTGCATAGTGAACAGAAAGGCTGCTGGGTTACATAGTGAACAGAGAGGCTGCTGGGGTTACATAGTGAACAAAAAGGCTGCTGGGTTGCATAGTGAACAGAAAGGCTGCTGGGTTACATAGTGAACAGAGAGGCTGCTGGGTTACATAGTGAACAGAAAGGCTGCTGGGTTACATAGTGAACAGAAAGGCTGCTGGGTTACATAGTGAACAGAGAGGCTGCTGGGTTACATAGTGAACAGAAAGGCTGCTGGGTTGCATAGTGAACAGAAAGGCTGCTGGGTTGCATAGCGAACAGAGAGGCTGCTGGGTTACATAGTGAACAGCAAGGCTGCTGGGTTACATATTGAACAGAGAGGCTGCTGGGTTGCATAGTGAACAGAAAGGCTGCTGGGTTACATAGTGAACAGAAAGGCTGCTGGGTTACATAGTGAACAGAGAGGCTGCTGGGTTACATAGTGAACAGAAAGGCTGCTGGGTTACATAGTGAACAGAAAGGCTGTTGGGTTACATAGTGAACAGAGAGGCTGCTGGGTTACATAGTGAACAGAAAGGCTGCTGGGTTACAGAGGTTAGTGAACGGTGGAGTGTTGGTAGGTTGTACTCATGGTGTGTGTGTTTTGGTTGTAGAAGCACCATCTTGCGCCGAGTGATCTTGGAGAAGAAGAAGGCCAGCTCTGAGATGGAGGAGGCTGCTGGGACGTTGCAGTCCTCAAGGAGGGGAACGCTGGAAGACCTCACAGAACACACACCCTGGGAGATCTGAGCACACACACATTACATCAACACGTTACTTTTCCATGGGAGTATGTGAGGGTGAGGGGTGCGTTTGTGTGTGAGCTCCTACCTGGTGGTCGACTATGTGCAGCAGGCTGTAGGGGTGGGGGCTCAGGGTTTTGGGGAGGTCAATCTCGACCAGCGTGTCTAAAGAACAGCTGGGGCCGATGTTCACCACCTAGACAGGTAGAGAGACAGACAGGTAGAGAGACAGACAAGTAGAGAGACAGGCAGGTAGAGAGACAGGCAGGTAGAGAGACAGACAGGTAGAGAGACAGGCAGATAGAGAAGTAGACAGGTAGAGAGACAGGCAGGTAGAGAGACAGACAGGTAGAGACAGACAAGTAGAGAGACAGGCAGGCAGAGAGACAGGCAGGTAGCAAGACAGGCAGGTAGAGAGGTAGACGGGTAGACAGGCAGACAGGTAGACAGGCAGACAGGTAGAGAGAGACAGGCAGACAGGTTGAGAGACAGGCAGGTAGAAAGACAGGCAGGTAGAGACAGACAAGTAGAGAGACAGGTAGGTAAGAGACAGGCAGGTAGAGAGACATGCAGGTAGAGAGAAAGGCAGGTAGAGAGGTAGACAAGTAGAGAGAGAGGCAGGTAGAGAGACAGGCAGGTAGCGAGACAGGCAGGTAGAGAGACAGGCAGGTAGAGAGACAGACAGGTAAAGAGACAGACAAGTAGAGAGACAGGCCGGTACAGGCAGGTAGAGAGACAGGCAAGTAGAGAGACAGACAGGTAGAGAGACAGGCAGGTAGAGAGGTAGACGGGTAGACAGGCAGACAGGTAGACAGGCAGACAGGTAGAGAGAGACAGGCAGACAGGTAGAGAGACAGGCAGGTAGGGAGACAATCTATATAGTTATATTTGTAATTGTACCTTGTATGTATAGTTGTATTTGTATATATTACATAATTATTATATTACATATATTGTATATAATCTTATTATATCATATACAGTATATTATATGTATATATATGGTACCTTGTATGTATAGTTATATTAGTATATATTATTATTTATATTTTACATATATTATATATATATATATGCATAGTTATATCTGTTATTGTACCTTGTATGTATAGTGATATTAGTATATATTATTATATATATTATGCATATATTATATATATATGTGCATAGTTATATCTGTTATTGTACCTTGTATGTATAGTTATATTAGTATATATTATTATATATATTATACATATATTATATATATATATGCATAGTTATATCTGTTATTGTACCTTGTATGTATAGTTGAACTTCTCAGTGTAGCAGTCTACGGGAGTCGACTCTTCCTCTCCGAACAAAAATGACGAGGGAGTCACAAACCTGGCAACCCAGAACAGACGGTGACTTAGTTACACAACAATACCTAGTCACAAACCTGGCAACCCAGAACAGACGGTGAATTAGTTACACAACAATACCTAGTCACAAACCTGGCAACCCAGAACAGACGGTGACTTAGTTACACAACAATACCTAGTTACAAACCTGGCAACCCAGAACGGATGGTGACTTAATCACACAACAATACCTAGTCACAAACCTGGCAACCCAGAACAGACGATGACTTAGTTACACAACAATAGGGTTTGTTGAAGCCATCATGGAATATTAGTTTATTTAATATGTAAGAAAGGAAAACCAGAAAGGACAGAAGCCACTATAGGGTACTTTCACTCCTGCTAAGGTAAGGTGTTTGAGATGTGTGTGTGTGTGTGGTGGTGTATGTGTGTGTGTGTGTGTGTGTGTGTGTGTGTGTTGTGTGTGTGGTGGTGTGTGTGTGTGTGTGTGTGTGTGTGTGTGCGTGTGTGTGTGTGTGTGTGTGGTGGTGTGCGTGCGTGTGTGTGTGAGTGAGTGTAAATGGGGTGGGGGGGTGAGTAGTCTCACCCATGGATGTTGACATCTACTCCATATCTCAGAGGTAACACCAAACTCGCGTGGTTGTCATGGAGATAATCCTTGTTCTCATGGTTGTGTCTGTAGGAAGCAAAGAGGTTTCAGAGGTTCAGGGTCACAGTACGGTACTCTCATCTCTCAAGAGTACCCTGTTCCTCCCAGTCTGGTCCCAGTGGGTTAGGGATCAGGGGTCAGGATGCTCACTCTGTGGTGTTCAGAGAGATAATGATGTCACCAGCTCTGCTGCTCTGGTTGGGGTTAGGGTTAGGGGTCAGGGGTCAGGATGCTCACCCTGTGGTGTTCAGAGAGATAGTGATGTCACCAGCTCTGCTGCTCTGGTTGGGGTTAGGGTTAGGGGTCAGGGGTCAGGATGCTCACCCTGTGGTGTTCAGAGAGATAGTGATGTCACCAGCTCTGCTGCTCTGGTTGGGGTTTGGGTTAGGGGTCAGGGGTCAGGATGCTCACCCTGTGGTGTTCAGAGAGATAGTGATGTCACCAGCTCTGCTGCTCTGGTTGGGGTTAGGGTCAGGGGTCAGGGGTCAGGATGCTCACCCTGTGGTGTTCAGAGAGATGGTGATGTCACCAGCTCTGCTGCTCTGGTTCACGTTCAACAGGAAGCTGATGTTGAGCTACAGGAAGTGATGAGAACAGAGAGAGTTAAAGGATTGGCTCACTATTTGGGATGTTTTGTTTTCTTGTCTCCAGTAGATGACCAGATATTCAAACCGTTTTTATAGACATTTGGGCTGTTTTTGAGTAATAACGCTCTCCTCTTTTAGCTACAATGGCTTGGAGCAAATTTCTTCTATCCCTCGCACTAAGCTATCCCCCATAGGTTACCAGTCAAACAGTTAGCATTGAAGCTAGTACCTT
>CM030190.1:245307-252807 GCA_017639675.1 Aplochiton taeniatus
ACAATTTAGGAGATGAGAGGAGATATTTGAATACAATACAGGAGATGAGAGGAGATATTGGAATACAATTCAGGAGATGAGGGGAGATATTGGAATACAATTCAGGAGATGAGAGGAGATATTGGAATACAATACAGGAGATGAGGGGAGATATTGGAATACAATTCAGGAGATGAGAGGAGATATTGGAATACAATACAGGAGATGAGAGGAGATATTGGAATACAATACAAGAGATGAGAGGAGGTATTGGAATACAAAAAGGAGATGAGAGGAGATATTGGAATACAATACAGGAGATGAGAGGAGATATTGGAATACAATACAGGAGATGAGAGGAGGTATTGGAATACAAAAAGGAGATGAGAGGAGATATTGGACTACAATACAGGAGATGAGAGGAGATATTGGAATACAATTCAGGAGATGAGAGGAGATATTGGAATACAATACAGGAGATGAGAGGAGATATTGGAATACAATTCAGGAGATGAGAGATATTGGAATACAATTCAGGAGATGAGAGGAGATATTGGAATACAATTCAGGAGATGAGAGGAGATATTGGAATACAATTCAGGAGATGAGAGTAGATATTGGAATACAATACAGGAGATGAGAGGAGATATTGGAATTCAATTCAGGAGAGGAGAGATATTGGAATACAATACAGGAGATGAGAGGAGATATTGGAATACAATACAGGAGATGAGAGATATTGGAATACAATAAAGGAGATGAGAGGAGATATTGGAATACAATTCAGGAGATGAGAGGAGGTATTGGAATACAATTCAGGAGATGAGAGGAGATATTGGAATACAATTCAGGAGATGAGAGGAGGTATTGGAATACAATACAGGAGATGAGAGGAGATATTGGAATACAATACAGGAGATGAGAGGAGAGGAGTTCCTCTTTTCTGACCCAGATAATGCACCGTCCTATCCTGTCACTTCCTCTCTAGAAAGAGGACACTGGGTTCCCCAGAGAGTCTACTTACTGTTTGAGGCGTCATGTACTTCCCATAAGACCAATACAGCGGTTAGCTATAGAGTGGCTACTTCATCAATACAGTGGTTAGCTAAAGAGTAGCTACTTCATCAATACAACAGTTAGCTTTAGTATAGAATAGCTTTAACTTCAGCGATAGAGTAGCTTTAGAGTAGATTGACTTCATCAATACAGCAGTTAGCTAAAGAGTTGCTACTTCATCAAAACAGCAGTTAGCTTTAGTATAGAGAAGCTACTTCATCAATACAGTTAGCTTAACTACTTCATCAATACACAGATAGCTTTAGTATAGAGTAGCTACTTCATCAATACAACAGTTAGCTTTAGTATAGAGTAGCTACTTCATCAATACAACAGTTAGCTATAGCGTAGCTACTTCATCAATACAAAGGTAGCTTTAGTAAAGAATAGCTACTTCATCAATACAACAGGTAGCTAAAGAGTAGCTACTTAATCAATATAACAGTTAGCTTTAATATAGAGTAGCTACTTCATCAATACAGCAGTTAGCTTCAGAATAGAATAGCTTTAGCTTCAGTGGTAGAGTAGCTACTTCATCAATGCACTGGTTAGCTTTAGTATAGAGTAGCTACTTCATCAATACAGCTGTTAGCTTTGGTATAGAGTAGCTAGTTCATCAATACAGCTGTTAGCTTTGGTATAGAGTAGCTACTTCATCAATACAGCAGTTGGTTTTGGTATAGAGTAGCTACTTCATCAAAACAGCAGTTAGCTTTGGTATAGAGTAGCTAATTTATCAATACAGCAATTAGCTATAGAGTTGCTACTTCATCAATACAGCAATTAGCTTTTGGAATAGAGTAGCTACTTAATCAATACAGCAGTTGGCTTTGGTATAGAGTAGCTACTTCATCAATACAGCAGTTAGCTAAAGAGTAGCTACTTCATCAATACAACAGTCAGCTTTAGTAGAGAATAGCTTTAGCGTCAGCGGTAGAGCAGCTAAGGGCTGCTAGCCCCCTCAGACTGAAGCAGCCTTGACCCTTCAGAGGCCTGCTGTCTGGTAGGTCACATTGATTGGGTCATATCTGAGAGTGAAGCCACGTTGTAACGTTAGTCTCTCATTAAGGCTCCTGCTTCCCCTCTGGCTCCACACTGCAGCCCCCATTAGACAGTTCATTCATTATGCTAATGAGATGCAATTAGCAGATCACTTGGTGCCAGAGGACCATTAAAAAGCTGCTGTCTGTGTGTGTCTGTGTAAAGGGTTTGTGTGTGTGTGTGTGTGTGTGTGTGTGTGGGGGGGGGGGGCTCTATGTGTATGTGTCTCTCTATGCGTGATTGTGAGTGTGTGTGTGGGTGTGTGTGTGTTGACAGCTTTATGCAGTGAAGCGTTCAGATGATGTCTCTGAATGAACAGATGCCGTTGGAGGCTGGTTTGCTGTTCCTCTGTTGGGTCTAAATGCTTCTGATAGGGTTTGACTTTAATGCATACCCCTCCATCCCTCCATCACTCCATCACTCTATCCCTCCATCCCTCCATCACTTTATCCCTCCATCTCTCTATCACTTTATCCCTCCATCCCGCAATCTCTCTATCTCTCCACCTCTCTATTCCTCTATCCCTCTATCCCTCAATCTCTCTCTCTCTCTCTCTCTCTCTCTCTCTCTCTCTTAGGCCCCCCACCCCCACCCTCTCTGCACTCTGCTGGGTTAGAGTTAGGCCCTCCCCCATTCTCTCTCCACTCTGCTGGGTTAGGGTTAGGGTTAGCCCCTCCCCTATCCTCTCTCCACTCTGCTGGGTTAGGGTTAGGCCCCCCACCCCCATCCTCTCTCCACTCTGCTGGGTTAGGGTTAGGCCCTCCCCCATCCTCTCTCCACTCTGCTGGGTTAGGGTTAGCCCCTTCCCCATCCTCTCTCCACTCTGCTGGGTTAGGGTTAGCCCCTCCCCCATCCTCTCTCCACTCTGCTGGGTTAGGGTTAGCCCCTCCCCCATCCTCTCTCCACTCTGCTGGGTTAGGGTTAGCCCCTCCCCCATCCTCTCTCCACTCTGCTGGGCCGGGGCCTTGTCCCACTGTGGTTTCCTGCTAGACAGGATGAGATCTGCATCCGTCTGGGCCGGTGTGTGCTGGAGCCAACATATCACATAGTGTGTGTGTGTGTGTGTGTGTGTGTGTGTGTGTGTGTGTGTGTGTGTGTGTGTGTGTGTGCTGGACCCAACATATCACATAGTGTGTGCGTGTGTGTGTGTGTGTGCTGGAGCCAACATATCACATAGTGTGTGCGTGTGTGTGTGTGTGTGTGTGTGTGTGTGTGTGTGCTGGACCCAACATATCTGTGTCGGTGTGACCCAACAACCACACCGGGAAGCAGACAATAAGCATTGTCTCATTGAAAGTTGCCTCAGCAACCTGGGTGGAATGGATGTGTGAGCATATGGCTGCGTGCATCTTATGAGATTCAATGTGCATGTGTCTAAAGCCGCATTATCTAAGTGTGTGTGTGTGTTTGTGTGTGTGTGTGTGTGTGTGTGTGTGTGTGTGTGTGTGCTAGGGAAGAGAAGGAAGGAGATCGAGACTGGAGAAGGAGAGAGAGAGAAGGTTTGAGGCAAAACTCAACAGATTGACAGCCTGAAGGGCTAAAGCTTTAGTGTAGATCCTAGTAGAGCACCACAATGTGTGTTTGTGTGTGTGTGTGTGTGTGTGTGTGTACGTGTGTGAGTGTGTGTGTGTGAGAGAGAGAGAGAGAGAGAGAGAGAGAGAGTGAGTATGTGTCCATGGCTCTCTGTGTGAGAGCCATGGTGCGTGTGTGTGTGGAGCTCCAGGACATCCAATGAACCGGATCTGATCTTAATCAGGATGAGCATTGTAGGTCATCAGGGTCGTAGGTCACTAGAGTGAACATAGGTTTCTGATCTGATCAACAGTTTCTCTGCTACCATTTGGATCTTCCAGCTGAGCCACATGCTTTAAAAGGGCTTTACTATTTAGTTAATGTGCTAGACAAGTTAGCATGGCCATGTGCATAGACAGGAGGCGTTAGCAATTTAAGCTAATCTTTAACATTTTGGTGTCAGTATATCGTAGATAGAATTTAAGTATGTGGTTCCCGGCCTCAGGCAGACTGCTGGAGGGGGACACATTTAGCAGTAGCACCAGGCTATCTCACCTCATCTCATACACCCTGTCTCTCACTCTCTCACACACATACACACACACACACACACACACACACACACACACACACCCACACACAACCCCTCAGTGCTCCCTCCCATGGAGCTGTCTGACTCCTTCATTAAATTGGTCTCCAGCTGTTGATGGTTGATTAAGGAAAGCATTCTGGTGTTGGCAACACTCAACCACGTTTACACCTCCTCCTCTCCTCTTTCTCAGTTTTCTCTCTCTCTTTCTCTCTCTCTCCTCTCCTTCTTCCTCCGTCCCAGTCTATCACACTCATGTGGAGTGAAAATTAAAAAGGAATTAACATGATATTGTTGTCCCAGCTTCACAGTAGTGAGCCAATCACATCTCAGCGTCTGGAGAGGGGGGCGGAACCCTTGCATGCAGTTTTCAAAGTCATACTGGAGGTTATTCTCCTTTAACCAATCAGAAAGTTGTACTGGAGGTTATTCTCCTTTAACCAATCAGAAAGTTGTACTGGAGGTTATTCTCCTTTAACCAATCAGAAAGTTGTACTGGACGTTATTCTTCATTAACCAATCAGAAAGTCGTACCGGAAGTTATTCTCCTCTAACCAATCAGAAAGTCATACTGGAGGTTATTCTCCATTAACCAATCAGAAAGTCATACAGTAGGTTATTCACCTTTAACCAATCAGAAAGTCATACTGGAGGTTATTCTCCTTTAACCAATCAGAAAGTTATACTGGAGGTTATTCACCTTTAACCAATCAGAAAGTCACACTGGAGGTTGTTCTCCTTTAACCAATCAGAAAGTCATACTGGAGGTTATTCTCCTTTAACCAATCAGAAAGTTGTACTGGAGGTTATTCTTCGTTAACCAATCAGAAAGTTGTACTGGAGGTTAGTCTCTGATAATGACAATATTTAATCAGAAGAATGAAAGCCTTGTACATGCAGATTAACGGCTCAGGCTAATTATACCTGCAAATTATAAATAAAAGCAAAGTGACTGTCCGACATATAAATGTCTTATTGTAAAAAAGCTGTACATTTGGGAACATAATTGTCAGTGATATTTAAACATATCTATTAGTCAGTTACTCAGTACTGACTAGACTACTGACTAGACTAATCAGCCCAAAGCTCAGAGTGTGTATATATATACAGTGCCCTCCACAATTATTGGCACCCCTGGTAAAGATGAGTAAAAAGGGTCATTAAAAATTCACCTTTTGGTGAATTAGCTTAATCTCACACTGCAAAAATGAGAAAATCCAACCTTTAATTGAAGTGAATTTATTCTGACCAAAAAATCTGTCATCAAGAAATAATTATTTTTAACAAAACCATGTGTGCCACAATTATTGGCACCCCTGCATTTAATACTTTGTACAACCTCCCTTTGCCAATAAAACAGCACTGAGTCTTCTCCTGTAACATCTAATAAGGTTGGAGAATACAGAGCAAGGAATCTGAGACCATTCCTCTTTACAGAATCTCTCCAGATCATCCAGGGTCCTAGGTCCTCTCTTGTGCACTCTCCTCTTCAGCTCAGCCCACAAGTTTTCAATGGGGTTTAGGTCAGGGGACTGAGATGGCCATGGCAGAAGCTTGATTTTGTGTTCAGTTAACCATTTTTGTGTTGATTTGGATGTATGTTTTGGATCATTGTCCTGCTGGAAGATCCAACGACGACCCAGTTTTAGTTTCCTGGCAGAGGCAGCCAGATTCAGATTTAAAATGTCCTGGTATTTCATGGAGTTCATGATGCCATGTACCCTAACAAGGTTCCCAGGGCCTTTGGAGGAAAAACAGCCCCACAACATCACTGGAACCTCCACCATACTTAACAGTGGGGATCAGGTTCTTTTCGGTATAGCCATCCTTCTTTTTACGCCAAACCCACCTTGAGTGTTTGTTGCCAAAAAGCTACATTTTTGTTTCATCTGACCATAGAACACGGTTCCAGTCAAAGTTCCTGTAGCATTTAGCAAACTCCAGGCGTTTACATTTGTGGTGAACTGACAGGAAAGGCTTTTTTCTGGCATGCCTTCCAAATTATTTGTTGGCATGGAGGTGGCGTCTAATGGTAGTTTTGGAGACTTGGTGACCCCAAGATGCTACTTTCCTCTGTAATTCTCCAACAGTGATCCTTGGGGATTGTTTTGCCTCTCTTACCATCCTCCTCACTGTGCGTGGGGGCAAAATAAACTTGGGTCCTCTTCCAGGCAAGTTTGTGACAGTTCCAGTTGCTTTGAACTTTTTAAGTATTGCCCTAACGGTAGATATGGGCATTTTCAGGTGAGTAGCTATTTTTTTATAGCCATTCCCTGACTTATGAAGCTCAACACACTTTTCCCTCATTTGATTTGTGTGTTCTCTTATCTTTCCCATGTTGATGTATGAATAAGGGAATATGGCCTCTGTGTCACCTCATATTTATACCCCAGTGAAACAGGAAATCATGGATTACTGCTTGAAAGTTCTTAAACACTCTGATCAACTAAAAAAGTAAAATATAAATGGAAAAAATGCTTCAGTTTTGTTCATTAGAATTTCTACAAGGTTTTGTTAAAAATAATTTATTTCTTGATGAGGGATTTTTTTTTCTCCAAATAAATGTACATCAATTAAATGTTGTATTTTTCTCTTCTCATTTTTTTCAGCGTGAGATTAAGCTAATTCACCAAAAGGTGCATTTTTAACAACCTTTTTACTAATCTTAACCAGGGGTGCCAATAATTGTGGAGGACACTGTGTGTGTATATATATATATATATATATATATATATATATATAATGCCCCCCCCCTCTCTCTCTATATATATATATATATATACTCCCCCCCCTCTCTCTATAATATACATATACATATATACTGCCCCCCCTCTCTCTATCTTTCTCAATTTCTTTCAATTTCAATGCTTTATTGGCATGACTGTACAAACAAAGATAATATTGCCAAAGCAGTTAACAAAAGGATAGCACAAACAGAATGTTGATTAATTCATATAAACTGTAAGAAACAAATCATTTGAAAATAATTAAATCATTACGGAGATATATGCATACAAAATATTTAGCATACCACAGGTACTGTACTTGTTGTGTTGCATGTATTTCTGTTTGGTGTGTTTGTTAATGTTAATGTTAATATGTCAATTTGTAACTGTGTGTGTGTGTGTCTGTGTGTGTGTGTGTGTGTGTGTGTGTGTGTGTGTGTGTGTGTGTGTGTGTGTGTGTGTGTTGATCACTCACTATCCCTCAGGTTATGACATACAGAAATCTACTTTGCGGAAAGGTTTACCACTGAGTTATCCTCTCCCAGGAGAACTCTGTATTTAGAGTTGTCATTTAGTTTCTTAAAATTTGTTATTAAT
>CM030190.1:262807-280307 GCA_017639675.1 Aplochiton taeniatus
TATATTACTGTGGATATATGGAATAAATTACTGTGAATATATAGAATATATTATTTCAGCTTCCTCACAGAAGGCATGATGTTTTCTCCTAGTGTTTCCTGATACTCCATTGAATCCATCTTTCCCTCCACACGCTGCGGGTTTCCAGCGCCAGAGGAAGCAAATCAGCCCCAGAGCATCACCTAGCCACCGCCATGCTTCACTGTAAGCAGAGTGTTCTTTTCAGCGTATGCTTCATTTTTCCTCCTCCAGACATACCACTGATCTATAGGGCTGAAAAGTTCCAGTTTTGTTTCATCGCTCCACAGAACAGAAACCCCAAACTTCTGAGGCTTATTTATATGGTTTTGAGCATATTGGAGTCGACTTTTCTTGTGCTTTTGGGTCAGCAGAGGTGTGCGTCTTGGAGTTCGGGCATGGAAAGCTTCAACGTTTAGTATGCGCCTTACTGTGCAAACTGAAACCTCAGTGCCTGCTGCCACCAAATCTTGCTGCAGGTCTTTTGCAGTCACTCGAGGGTTTTTGACCACCTGCCTCCTCAGGAATCTGGTGGCAGCCGGTAATAGCTTCCTCTTTCTGCCACGTCCAGGTAGTGTAGCCAGGGTTCCTTTAACTTTGAACTTGCGAACTCTGCTTCCAACTGTATCTCTAGGAACATTCAGTGATTTGCTATCTTTTTGTATAATTTTCCTTGTTTGTGCAAGGCAATAATCTCAACTTTTTGGGCCACTCTCTTGACTTGCCATATTTCTAACATGCAATCAAATGTTACAGTTAACAAAGCCTAGCCAGTCCAGGTATTTGATGTGTTTTATCTCAAGCACACCTGATGCAACTAATGAAGCCTTTGAGACAACACCTGATTTGCAAATGTGTGCTCTTATGAGGGATTCTATTTAGGGGGTTGAATAATTCTGAGACTGCAGTAGTCATTAAAGTGCCATTTTGGGTTGAATTTTGAGAAACCACTTGTTATATTAGTTGTGTTGAGCTATTTAAATTGTTCTTGTTTGATTGCTTTTTTGCAAACAACTAAAAGTTTGAAAAGTTTTGGTAATAATCCACATTTTCAATGAATATATTACTGTGGAATAAACAGAATATATATTACTGTGGATATATAGAATATATTACTGTGGAATAAACAGAATATATTACTGTAGAATAAAAAAGTGAAATTTCTACGATACGGCTTAGATCAATGCTGTCAATGCTGTCATTGTGTCAGTGACACAATTGATTAGCCATATGTGTAGGCTAGTATTAAACTTCAGTTGAACCCTGAAAAGATATGTTGCCAATGAAACACCCTTTAGATGGATATTATGTGCTAAATAAGATTAATAAAACTTGTGTGTATGATCATTAGCACGGTGATGCAGGAATGCAACGACTTTGTCGAGTGAAGGTGAACTTGTGGTATGGAACAGTAATCTGCCAACGTTTAAAAATCCCCCGAGTCTATCAGCCTACAGTACAGTCAAACGTTGTTGTGGCTGTGATGGTCCTGTTATCAGCCTACAGTACAGTTAGACGTTGTTGTGGCTGTGATACTCCTGTTATCAGCCTACAGTACAGTTAGACGTTGTTGTGGCTGTGATGGTCCTGTTATCAGCCTACAGTACAGTTAGACGTTGTCGTGGCTGTGATGGTCCTGTTATCAGCCTACAGTACAGTTAAACGTTGTCGTGGCTGTGATGGTCCTGTTATCAGCCTACAGTACAGTTAGACGTTGTCGTGGCTGTGATGCTCCTGTTATCAGCCTACAGTACAGTTAAACGTTGTTGTGGCTGTGATGGTCCTGTTATCAGCCTACAGTACAGTTAAACGTTGTTGTGGCTGTGATGGTCCTGTTATCAGCCTACAGTACAGTTAGACGTTGTTGTGGCTGTGATGGTCCTGTTATCAGCCTACAGTACAGTTAGACGTTGTCGTGGCTGTGATGGTCCTGTTATCAGCCTACAGTACAGTTAGACGTTGTCGTGGCTGTGATGCTCCTGTTATCAGCCTACAGTACAGTTAAACGTTGTTGTGGCTGTGATGGTCCTGTTATCAGCCTACAGTACAGTTAGACGTTGTCGTGGCTGTGATGGTCGTGAGTATGCGTGTGTCATGTGCACATTCTAATTTGCATGAGTGGATCCAGATGTTATCACTGATCGACGAGGTCCCTTCATCTGTGGCTTCAGGGTTAGGGTTAGGGTTAGGGTTAGGGTTAGGGTTAGGGGTTAGGGTTAGGGGTTAGGGTTAGGGTTAGGGTTAGGGTTAGGGTTGCTCTCCATTGAAGCCGTGGTATTTGCGGCTTCCAGTTCTTTTATACTTCGATGGTGAAACCACACCAAGTTAGTGCTCCAGTGAGGAGAAAAGGGTTAAATGGAGGAAAAATGGTTTTGGAATGTAATGTGGCCCTTCAAGGCTGACTCATGTAAAGCATGTTAAAGGAAACAGGTTCCTGAAACAACACCCAGCCATCAAGGAGCTCCGTTGCTATGTGCACAAACATGTCACGTGCCAGTCTCTAACTGTATACATTACTACAACTCTTAAAAACAATTCAAAGCCAGAATCTGTGTCCATTAAGTGCACAAACATGTCACGTGCCAGTCTCTAACTGTATAAATTACTACAACTCTTAAAAACAATTCAAAGCCAGAATCTGTGTCCATTAAGTGCACAAACATGTCACGTGCCAGTCTCTAACTGTATAAATTACTACAACTCTTAAAAACAATTCAAAGCCAGAATCTGTGTCCATTAAGTGCTCAAACATGTCACGTGCCAGTCTCTAACTGTATAAATTACTACAACTCTTAAAAACAATTCAAAGCCAGAATCTGTGTCCATTAAGTGCACAAACATGTCACGTGCCAGTCTCTAACTGTATAAATTACTACAACTCTTAAAAACAATTCAAAGCCAGAATCTGTGTCCATTAAGTGCACAAACATGTCACGTGCCAGTCTCTAACTGTATACATTACTACAACTCTTAAAAACAATTCAAAGCCAGAATCTGTGTCCATTAAGTGCACAAACATGTCACGTGCCAGTCTCTAACTGTATACATTACTACAACTCTTAAAAACAATTCAAAGCAAGAATCTGTGTCCATTAAGTGCACAAACATGTCACGTGCCAGTCTCTAACTGTATAAATTACTACAACTCTTAAAAACAATTCAAAGCCAGAATCTGTGTCCATTATGTGCACAAACATGTCACGTGCCAGTCTCTAACTGTATAAATTACTACAACTCTTAAAAACAATTCAAAGCCAGAATCTGTGTCCATTAAGTGCACAAACATGTCACGTGCCAGTCTCTAACTGTATACATTACTACAACTCTTAAAAACAATTCAAAGCCAGAATCTGTGTCCATTAAGTGCACAAACATGTCACGTGCCAGTCTCTAACTGTATAAATTACTACAACTCTTAAAAACAATTCAAAGCCAGAATCTGTGTCCATTAAGTGCACAAACATGTCACGTGCCAGTCTCTAACTGTATAAATTACTACAACTCTTAAAAACAATTCAAAGCCAGAATCTGTGTCCATTAAGTGCACAAACATGTCACGTGCCAGTCTCTAACTGTATAAATTACTACAACTCTTAAAAACAATTCAAAGCCAGAATCTGTGTCCATTAAGTGCACAAACATGTCACGTGCCAGTCTCTAACTGTATAAATTACTACAACTCTTAAAAACAATTCAAAGCCAGAATCTGTGTCCATTAAGTGCACAAACATGTCACGTGCCAGTCTCTAACTGTATAAATTACTACAACTCTTAAAAACAATTCAAAGCCAGAATCTGTGTCCATTAAGTGCACAAACATGTCACGTGCCAGTCTCTAACTGTATAAATTACTACAACTCTTAAAAACAATTCAAAGCCAGAATCTGTGTCCATTAAGTGCACAAACATGTCACGTGCCAGTCTCTAACTGTATAAATTACTACAACTCTTAAAAACAATTCAAAGCCAGAATCTGTGTCCATTAAGTGCACAAACATGTCACGTGCCAGTCTCTAACTGTATAAATTACTACAACTCTTAAAAACAATTCAAAGCCAGAATCTGTGTCCATTAAGTGCACAAACATGTCACGTGCCAGTCTCTAACTGTATAAATTACTACAACTCTTAAAAACAATTCAAAGCCAGAATCTGTGTCCATTAAGTGCACAAACATGTCACGTGCCAGTCTCTAACTGTATAAATTACTACAACTCTTAAAAACAATTCAAAGCCAGAATCTGTGTCCATTAAGTGCACAAACATGTCACGTGCCAGTCTCTAACTGTATAAATTACTACAACTCTTAAAAACAATTCAAAGCCAGAATCTGTGTCCATTAAGTGCACAAACATGTCACGTGCCAGTCTCTAACTGTATAAATTACTACAACTCTTAAAAACAATTCAAAGCCAGAATCTGTGTCCATTAAGTGCACAAACATGTCACGTGCCAGTCTCTAACTGTATAAATTACTACAACTCTTAAAAACAATTCAAAGCCAGAATCTGTGTCCATTAAGTGCACAAACATGTCACGTGCCAGTCTCTAACTGTATAAATTACTACAACTCTTAAAAACAATTCAAAGCCAGAATCTGTGTCCATTAAGTGCACAAACATGTCACGTGCCAGTCTCTAACTGTATAAATTACTACAACTCTTAAAAACAATTCAAAGCCAGAATCTGTGTCCATTAAGTGCACAAACATGTCACGTGCCAGTCTCTAACTGTATAAATTACTACAACTCTTAAAAACAATTCAAAGCCAGAATCTGTGTCCATTAAGTGCACAAACATGTCACGTGCCAGTCTCTAACTGTATAAATTACTACAACTCTTAAAAACAATTCAAAGCCAGAATCTGTGTCCATTAAGTGCACAAACATGTCACGTGCCAGTCTCTAACTGTATAAATTACTACAACTCTTAAAAACAATTCAAAGCCAGAATCTGTGTCCATTAAGTGCACAAACATGTCACGTGCCAGTCTCTAACTGTATAAATTACTACAACTCTTAAAAACAATTCAAAGCCAGAATCTGTGTCCATTAAGTGCACAAACATGTCACGTGCCAGTCTCTAACTGTATAAATTACTACAACTCTTAAAAACAATTCAAAGCCAGAATCTGTGTCCATTATGTGCACAAACATGTCACGTGCCAGTCTCTAACTGTATAAATTACTACAACTCTTAAAAACAATTCAAAGCCAGAATCTGTGTCCATTAAGTGCACAAACATGTCACGTGCCAGTCTCTAACTGTATAAATTACTACAACTCTTAAAAACAATTCAAAGCCAGAATCTGTGTCCATTAAGTGCACAAACATGTCACGTGCCAGTCTCTAACTGTATAAATTACTACAACTCTTAAAAACAATTCAAAGCCAGAATCTGTGTCCATTAAGTGCACAAACATGTCACGTGCCAGTCTCTAACTGTATAAATTACTACAACTCTTAAAAACAATTCAAAGCCAGAATCTGTGTCCATTAAGTGCACAAAAACTAGAAAAAATGTTATCCTATTTGATACATTTGTATACTAAACTTTGTCCAGCCCACCGGCAGGCGTAACTCATGTAAACGCTGCAGCAGCCCGTGATTGGATCAGTTTGCAATATGGCTGAAGTTGTCTAATGTTGTTCCTCAGAGTGTTTATAATTGCCAGTCTGATTTATTGTTGATTGACTGATTGACTTGGATCAGTTTGCAATATGGCTGAAGTTGTCTAATGTTGTTCCTCAGAGTGTTTATAATTGTCAGTCAGATTTATTGTTGATTGACTTGCTTTTATAGTTGCTAAACATACTTTTTAATGATGTTTGTGTTGTTTGTCATGGTGTCTGCCACTAAGCGGGGTGATCACTGCAAAACAGAACTCGATCTAAGTTGACCTACCTGGTTAAACAAAGATTATTATTACAGTATATCGTGGTAGCATAGCAACAGAACCAAGAGCCAGCCCGTTTCCACGGATACAGACAGGAAGGTGCGCTAGGCTTGCCACAAAGAGCAATAACATAATGAAGAATAAATGTCTGAAACATAAACAATTTGTTGAGAAATAAAGCGTGAATAAAGATGCCTCCCTGGACTATTGTCAGATTGTTGGGAATGCTGGGAAGGCCTTGTTTTAACAAAGTGTCCTTAAAGAACATAAAGCTAAGTAATAGTCAGGATCCACCCAGTAAGTCAACCTGCACTGCTCCTTTTAAGACCAGGGGTTTGAAACTCTACACCTGTCCTCCCTCCAGAGGGTTGTTTAGGCTCAGGATGCTGGACCCCAACCCTGAATCCACCTGAGGACACACCTGCAGAGCAGAGTATAAATGCCCAGGATGGATCAGACTCCCACATCAAACCTCAGGGAGCCTCTCCAAAGCATCTCCGACCAGCCACACAGAGAACCAGAGACAGACCAGAGCCTGAAAATGGAAAAGGGTTCCTCTCTCAGCCTCCTACTGCTGCTGCTCCTGGGCCTGACCCAGGCTCATCCACTCTCCCACAATGAAATTGGAGAAGACGTTATAGAAGAAGCTCGTGAGGAAGACTTTGTCGACATCAGCACCAGGATTCTGGTGGCCAACAACGGCTCCGATGAGATGCTGTTGGAGGGAGACCTGGTGTTGCCCAAAACCAGAAACGCCATGGTTTGTTTCAGCAGCAACTGCTTGTGGAGCAGGGCCTCCGATGGCTTGGTGTATGTTCCTTACACTATGAGTGGGGCTTTCTCTAATTCTGACCAGCAGACAATTGGCTACGCCATGGGGTCCTTTGCTTCCAGCACCTGCATCCGCTTTGTGGCCCGAACAAATCAGCGTGACTTCATCGACATTCAGAACTACGACGGCTGCTACTCCTCTCTGGGAAGAACAGGAGGTTCACAGACGCTCTCTCTCAACAGGCAGGGCTGCATGTACGCTGGTGTAGCTATGCATGAGCTCAACCACGCCCTGGGCTTCCAGCACGAACAAACCAGGAGCGACCGTGACCGCTATGTTGTGATCAGCTGGGAAAACATCGACCCCCAGAACGCCTACAACTTCAACTTAGCCAACACCAACAACCTCAACACTCCTTATGACTACTCTTCTGTCATGCACTATGGAAGCACAGCCTTCTCCATCAATGGAAGGGACACCATCACTCCCATCCCCAACCGCAATGTGGAGATTGGCCAGAGACGGGGCTTGTCTCCGATTGACATCCAGAGGATCAAACGACTCTACAACTGCTAAAATAATGAAGTCAGGAGGATACAAGTTTGAGAAAGATGAAGCTGAAGATTAATGTTCAACTGTGTTGTTCAAATAATCATTATAATCAAAATCAGCGTCATAATAATTATACAATGATTTCACATGATTTGAATGAATTGATTATGGTGTTCTGGGATGTCTTACTGATTGAGCTTGCTGTATCAATGGAATTGTTTGTGTAAAATTGAAGTGAATAAAAGCATTGAGAAACCATTTTTAGATCAAGAACAATCACTCATTTTAAAAAGCACCGAATAGTGTAGGCGTTCCATCCTAGGTCAAATGTATCCTTGCCTTTATAAGAAAACAAGGATATAAAAGCTGTGAGGTCATACCTGCTATGATTGGACAATCACTAAGCCCTGAATGTCTCTCCTCTTTCTCAATCTCAGAATACAATACTAACCACCTGCCTGATGCTCTCCAGTTACCATAACAACAACTGTCTATAGGTCATCTATGTTCCCATAACAACAGCAATCGATCTGTAGAGTGTCCATGTAGCCAAGACAAGCTGGCATCTAAAAACACTGAATATGTTGCAGGGTTCCTGGCCTGGCCAACAACAAGTCTTCAACTGTGATGTTACACTACAGCTACACTAAAGCCATAGTGTAGCCAGCTATGCTAAAAGCTACCTCCACTACGCTATGCTACAGCCATAGTGTAGCCAGCTATGCTAAAAGCTACCTCCACTACGCTATGCTACAGCCATAGTGTAGCAAGTGTAACAGTCGAAGGGCATCGCCGTGGTAACCAAGAGAATCCACAGCAGGTGAACAGTAGACGTTGTACTAAACACTTCAGCACTAAGGACTGCACAGGAAAGGCCCATCACTCAGGATCTGTCAGTGAGAGCTCTGAAGCTGGATATGGATATTTTCACTCCTTCACAGGAAATAACCAATTAAACAGAGGGAGACAATGGGCAATGATCAAGTACAATTTTATTAATGAGCACAGAGAGCTGGTCTGTACACAGAGAAAGTACTACAGTCAGTTCAGTCTAATGACATGGTAAGTTCTGATTTGTTGACAAGGTGGAAACGAGTGCATCGGTGTAAACTAAATAAATTAGCCATTGGTCAAGGGGAAACACATGTGTTACCTCCCAGTATTCAAATGACACCCATGCAGATTAAGGAAACATATGCCTACTCCTCTTACACTAGGCTAAGAACACAAAACACTAGCCTTCAGTGTCTCAGAGAAGCACATGTTATGTCTTTGGTGCTCTGGCCTTCACCCTCAACCGCCGCTCACATCTAAACAACAGGTCAGACTTGAACAACCTAGGACGCCTACATGTTAAATCACACTATGAAGAAAAGGTTCACTTCAGCCATTCAGCTATTTTACATGAACATTGATGGCGTGGTAAAACCATTAGCGGATGCTGTGAGTGATAAAACGTCAAAAGAAAACAATAGTACTATATTGGATATACCATTTTTAATGACAAATGCAGACCTTAGTTTAAATAATACAACATTAGAAATGGCAACTATTCAAAAAAATACATCATAAGCCTGAACTAGATGTTAAATTCAGCTACTATACAGCTACTTTCAGTTACATTTGGGACACATGAACATACACTGTTACATTTACAAACGTTTACACAATTATTTAGACGCTGGAAGCTTTGCCAACGAGTACTGACTAGCACCTGACATTTTTCTTGAATCGGAAGCAAAAATACTTTTAACACCACATTCATGTGTTATGATTTTTCCTTGTTGCTTAAAATGAAATAATTCCTTAAAACGTGGATTCATATTTAATGTAAATGTCATATTTTATAGTAGCTTATTTTTGTATTTGTTTGTAATGAAAGAACTGTGTTGATATGAAATAAAACGGGATTATGGATGCCTCCCTGGACTATTGTCAGATTGTTGGGAATGCTGGGAAGGCCTTGTTTTAACAAAGTGTCCTTAAAGAACATAAAGCTAAGTAATAGTCAGGATCCACCCAGTAAGTCAACCTGCACTGCTCCTTTTAAGACCAGGGGTTTGAAACTCTACACCTGTCCTCCCTCCAGAGGGTTGTTTAGGCTCAGGATGCTGGACCCCAACCCTGAATCCACCTGAGGACACACCTGCAGAGCAGAGTATAAATGCCCAGGATGGATCAGACTCGCACATCAAACCTCAGGGAGCCTCTCCAAAGCATCTCCGACCAGCCACACAGAGAACCAGAGACAGACCAGAGCCTGAAAATGGAAAAGGGTTCCTCTCTCAGCCTCCTACTGCTGCTGCTCCTGGGCCTGACCCAGGCTCATCCACTCTCCCACAATGAAATTGGAGAAGACGTTATAGAAGAGGCTCGTGAGGAAGACTTTGTCGACATCAGCACCAGGATTCTGGTGGCCAACAACGGCTCCGATGAGATGCTGTTGGAGGGAGACCTGGTGTTGCCCAAAACCAGAAACGCCATGGTTTGTTTCAGCAGCAACTGCTTGTGGAGCAAGGCCTCCGATGGCTTGGTGTATGTTCCTTACACTATGAGTGGGGCTTTCTCTAATTCTGACAAGCAGACAATTGGCTACGCCATGGGGTCCTTTGCTTCCAGCACCTGCATCCGCTTTGTGGCCCGAACAAATCAGCGTGACTTCATCGACATTCAGAACTACGACGGCTGCTACTCCTCTCTGGGAAGAACAGGAGGTTCACAGGCGCTCTCTCTCAACAGGCAGGGCTGCATGTACGCTGGTGTAGCTATGCATGAGCTCAACCACGCCCTGGGCTTCCAGCACGAACAAACCAGGAGCGACCGTGACCGCTATGTTGTGATCAGCTGGGAAAACATCGACCCCCAGAACGCCTACAACTTCAACTTAGCCAACACCAACAACCTCAACACTCCTTATGACTACTCTTCTGTCATGCACTATGGAAGCACAGCCTTCTCCATCAATGGAAGGGACACCATCACTCCCATCCCCAACCGCAATGTGGAGATTGGCCAGAGACGGGGCTTGTCTCCGATTGACATCCAGAGGATCAAACGACTCTACAACTGCTAAAATAATGAAGTCAGGAGGATACAAGTTTGAGAAAGATCAAGCTGCCGATAAATGTTCAACTGTGTTGTTCAAATAATCATTATAATCAAAATCAGCGTCATAATAATTATACAATGATTTCACATGATTTGAATGAATTGATTATGGTGTTCTGGGATGTCTTACTGATTGAGCTTGCTGTATCAATGGAATTGTTTGTGTAAAATTGAAGTAAATAAAAGCATTGAGAAAATATATTTTCTTGAACAATCATTAAATTTAAAAAAAACATTGAAAAGTGTAGGTTTTCACTAGGGGGCACATTTACAAATCTAGAATATATAGATAACACAGCAGAAGAAACACGGATACAGACTGTCACGGATCGTGACCGTCTCCTCAAATTTCCGTCCTTCCCTGCTCAACAATTCAGCGATTGGACCAGTAGATCTGCTTAACAGTTTAAAAGCATTATTTTTAAATGTAACGGTGGCGATTATATCAGTACACACACAGAAAAGGAAGGGAATGGTTTAATTGACTTAGCTTTTTCATTTTCAATGTTGGATGTGTTTGTGCAGTAAAACGAAAGTTAAATATGCATTATATCCAATGCACGTGGAAAATTACTGCATCATTATCATCGCTTAATCATCTGGTTAATTCAATATTTGATTTTTAGCGTTTTCCGAAATATGTCCCTTTTTTGTATCCATAGGTCTTTCCCTCGCGGCTACCCGTACAAACGAAACCGAATTGCGGAAGAGAACGGAAAAAATGGCGACAGGATCGAACGATAGCGATTCAACATCGGGACTCAGCCCAAATAGGAAAGAGGTATGTGACGTTCGTATACAAAACATTTATGATCAAAACCTCCCTCATATATAGAATCTCAATCGTTGATGTTTTTGTTGTAATTTTCTGGAGGGTTGGATTTGGTAAACAATAGTGCGTTAGAATAATATTAGCAACCGCGCTTTACGTGCTGGGGCCAAAGCGGCCTTTCGACGTATGGGTTGCGTGGATTCTAGTAAGCTAGCAGTTAGCTGCTCAACTAATCATATTAGCCGTTTGCCTAAAACTGCACTGAACTTTATATAGTACCTAAATACAACTCCGATACTGTCCAATACATCATAAGAGTATGGCTTAGATTTCAGTCATGTTTATTGACTCCACATCGCGGTTGCTCACCAGCTAAATGCCAAGTTTTCTTTTAACCAGACGAGGCTAAACAAGGCTGGGATGATAAGTAATGAGTGTCCGATTTATATCCCGGTGTCTACCTTAGTCCCTCAGTCCAGGCGAGGACATCAACGTCCGGGAAGGCAGAGGACACAGCCCGGCCCAAAAAGACGATGGTGAGTCAGTTCAACCGTACCCGCCTGATCTATCAGACTTACAGAATAATCGTTGTTTGATGGCTTCCTCAAATGATTACATAAAATATTAAGTATTAAAAAAAATCGGTGTTAAGTTTGTTTTTATCAATTAACTAAATGCAAAGTAAATGAACAATCTAAATCAAATCAATATTTGCTGTGACCACTCTTTGCTTTAAAATTTGCCAGCATTTTTCACATCTACCTAAAACTTTTGCACAGTACTGTATATAACCAAATGCTCATCCCATTTGTTTTGTCTTGTTCTCTTTTTTGCGTGCTCTCTGGCTGTTTGACAGCAGGTACTCCAGAGGACCATGACAGGCCTGCGTCTAGTCCCAGACCACCAGGAGTAACGACAAGGACTTCCAGAGAGACCAGCCCCAAAGAAAGACTCACTTCCCAGGCTAGTGGAGACCAGGACAGACCTGCATCCCGGGACAGTGGAGACAGAAGCCAGGGCTCCAGCGAGTCAGAGAGTGACAGCAGTGATGAAGACAGCGATGAGGGTGCAGTCAGAAGGCTGAAGAGCAGTGTGGCTCAGATCAGGGTGAGGAGAAACTAACCTTGCAACACATTTCAATACTATGAGTCTATACCAGAGTGACTTAATCAGACGCTAGTTCAGGGGTGGCCCTTGCTATTGGAAACAGGTCACAAATCTTATCCATAAAGGGCTGGTGTGGGTGCAGGTTTTTTACACCAACCAAACCTGATTTAACCAATCATCTGATTCAGGCTCATCACATTGTTCAATTAAGACTTCAATAGAGTCAGGTGTGTTACTGCACTGGATGGGGAGAGAGTTTGCAGCCACACCAGCCCCTTATGGATAACCCTGCATTCACGTGCCCGAGTTGGGATATTGGTCCTCCGATATCAGTGTGTTCATGTGCTTTAAGGTCATCATCATCATCATCTGAGCCTTTAAGGTCATAATGTGGAAACAACATAAACGCTACAATGAAGATGTGTTGTGTTTTATTGCTCAGAGTGTTTAAACAACAGGTTCATAGCTGTTTCCAGTTTTTACCTTAAAAATTAGACGTGAGCAAAAAATAATACGCAATATGTGAATTTGTAAAAAGTCTCTTACCATCAAAATGATTTGCTTTCATTCGCCATGTTTATGCGTATGACGTCGCAGGTCATGTATCAACATCTTCGCCAACTTTCTGAGTTGAAAGGGCGTTCACATGAATTTTCCTTTTCGGTAACTCATTTTTCCGATAATTCCAACACCTCATGAATGCAGGATAAAATTAGGGTCTGGGGTGGTGCTCCAGTTTAGAGGCATAATCAGGATGAAAGGTGGATGTTGATTGGTCTGTTGGTCACACTGAGTGATGACAGGTGGATGTTGATTGGTCTGTTGGTCACACTGAGTGATGACAGGTGGATGTTGATTGGTCTGTTGGTCACACTGAGTGATGACAGGTGGATGGTGATTGGTCTTTTGGTCACACTGAGTGATGAAAGGTGGATGGCAAATGGTCGCACTGAGTGATGAAAGGTGGATGGTGATTGGTCATACTCTGTGTTGATGTGTTCCAGAGGGGGCCTGAGGATGAAAACCAGCCCAGGAGAAGGAGCTCCTCTTCTGGAGAACGTAATGAGAGAGGAGGGCGATCCAGATCCAGATCCCGGGACAGAGAAAGACGCTATGCACGGTAACACACACAAACACACACTACCGCTGGGTTATTTGTTGTACTCCAGTCAGTTCCAGTGTGGTACGTTTTTAATAGGGATATTATGTATATTATTATATGTATTTATGTACACATTTGTCTATTGGCTTTATGTAGCATTCAATCAGCAAACCACCTACTAGTATGGAATTGAAATGCATTTGTTCAATAGGCTTGCTTGTCTGTGGTAATAGATCTGTACCAATAGGTTAGCGTAGCTCCATAGACCTATATGAGAATATTTCCCAGTAGTGTTGCTAATGGTTACCATGTGTTCCCTACTCAGAGACCGGTACGCTGATCGCCATGACAGGGACCACTACAGTCGACGGGCCAATAGGGATGAAGAAGGAGAGTTTAGAAGGCGGGGCCGATCTCCTTCCCCAGCCAATAGGGAGACGACAGAAGAGCAGCCTCCAATCAAAAAGAAGAAGGAGGAGCTGGATCCAATCCTGACGCGGACGGGCGGGGCTTACATTCCTCCCGCCAAACTACGCATGATGCAGGCTCAGATCACTGACAAGAGCAGGTGAGGTTATCATGGGCCTCCAAATTCCCTATGGTGCCTCCATTTTCACTAGGGTTATGGTTATGGTGCCTCCATATTCACTAGGGTTATGGTTATGGTGCCTCCATATTCACTATGGTTATGATGCCTCCATATTCACTAGGGTTATGGTTATGGTGCCTCCATATTCACTAGGGTTATGGTTATGATGCCTCCATATTCACTAGGGTTATGGTTATGGTGCCTCCATATTCACTAGGGTTATGGTTATGGTGCCTCCATATTCACTAGGGTTATGGTTATGGTGCCTCCATATTCACTAGGGTTATGGTTATGGTGCCTCCATATTCACTAGGGTTATGGTTATGGTGCCTCCATATTCACTAGGGTTATGGTTATGGTGCCTCCATATTCACAAGGGTTATGGTTATGGTGCCTCCATATTCACTAGGGTTATGGTTATGGTGCCTCCATATTCACTAGGGTTATGGTTATGATTCCTCCAAATTCACTAGGCTTATGGTTATGGTTCCTCCATATTCACTAGGGTTATGGTTATGGTGCCTCCATATTCACTAGGGTTATGGTTATGATTCCTCCATATTCACTAGGCTTATGGTTATGGTGCCTCCATATTCACTAGAGTTATGATGCCTCCATATTCACTAGGGTTATGGTTATGATGTCACAATATTCACTAGGGTTATGGTTATGATGCCTCCATATTCACTAGGGTTATGGTTATGATGCCTCCGTATTCACTAGGGTTATGGTTATGATGTCACAATATTTACTAGGGTTATGGTTATGGTGCCTCCATATTCACTAGGGTTATGGTTATGATGCCTCCATATTCACTAGGGTTATGGTTATGATGCCTCCGTATTCACTAGGGTTATGGTTATGATGTCACAATATTCACTAGGGTTATGGTGCCTCCATATTCACTAGGGTTATGGTTATGATGCCTCCATATTCACTATGGTTATGGTTATGATGCCTCCATATTCACTAGGGTTATGGTTATGATGCCTCCATATTCACTAGGGTTATGGTGCCTCCATATTCACTAGGGTTATGGTTATGGTGCCTCCATATTCACTAGGGTTATGGTGCCTCCATATTCACTAGGGTTATGGTGCCTCCATAATCACTAGGGTTATGGTTATGGTGCCTCCATATTCACTAGGGTTATGGTTATGGTGCCTCCATATTCACTAGGGTTATGGTTATGGTGCCTCCATATTCACTAGGGTTTTGGTTATGGTGCCTCCATATTCACTAGGGTTATGTTTATGGGGCCTCCATATTCACTAGGGTTATGGTGCCTCCATATTCACTAGGGTTATGGTTATGGTGCCTCCATATTCACTAGGGTTATGGTTATGGTGCCTCCATATTCACTAGGGTTATGGTTTTGGTGCCTCCATATTCACTAGGGTTATGGTTACGGTGCCTCCATATTCACTAGGGTTATGGTTATGGGGCTTCCATATTCACTAGGGTTATGGTGCCTCCATATTCACTAGGGTTATGGTTATGGTGCCTCCATATTCACTAATCTATGTCCTGGTGTGTGTGGGTGTGTTCGTTCAGCCTGGCGTTTCAGCGTATGAGCTGGGAGGCTCTGAAGAAGTCCATCAACGGTTTGATCAACAAAGTCAACGTCTCCAACATGGCCTTCATCATCCAGGAGCTGCTACAGGAGAACATCATCCGTGGACGGTAATATACCATACACACACACACACACACACACACACAGACAGGAGAACGTCATACGATGACTGTAATATACCACACACACACACAGACAGGAGAACGTCATACGATGACTGTAATATACCACACACACACACACAGACAGGAGAACATCATCTGATGACTATAATATACCACACACACACACGCACACAGGAGAACATCATCCGAGGACAATAGTATACAACACACACACACACACACACACACAGAGAACTTAAGGATGTTGTTTTAGCTGATAACTAATGGTTTGTGTGTCTTTCTTATTCTGTGTGTGTGTGTGTGTGTGTGTGTGTGTGTGTGTGTGTGTGTGTGTGTGTCTCTCTCTCTCCAGAGGTCTGTTGGCGCGCTCAGTACTGCAGGCTCAGAGTGCATCTCCTATCTTCTCCCACGTCTACGCTGCGGTGGTGGCCATCATCAACTCCAAGTTCCCCCAGATAGGAGAGCTCATCCTCAAGAGACTCATCCTCAACTTCCGCAAGGGTTACCGCAGGAACGACAAGGTAACCCCCCCCCCCCTCTCTGTCTGTCTGTCTGTCTGTCTGTCTGTCTGTCTGTCTGTCTGTCTGTCTGTCTGTCTGTCTGTCTGTCTGTCTGTCTGTCTGTCTGTCTGTCTGTCTGTCTGTCTGGTTAGGGTTAGGGTTACTGTGGAGGGTTAGGGTTAGAGTTAGGATTACTGTGGAGGGTTAGGGTTACTGTGGAGGGTTAGGGTTACTGTGGAGAGTTAGGGTTACTGTGGAGGGTTAGGGTTAGGGTTAGGATTACTGTGGAGGGTTAGGGTTACTGTGGAGGGTTAGGGTTAGGGTCAGGATTACTGTTAAGGGTTAGGGTTACTGTGGAGGGTTAGGGTTACTGTGAAGCTGTAGGATTAGGTTGACTCTTAGAGGCAGAGATGTTTTCATCAACTCCGTCCATCGTAATAAATTAATAAATATAAACTGACCACCCCTTCATCAACACCGTCCACCGTAATAAATTAATAAATATAAACTGACCACCCCTTCATCAACACCGTCCACCGTAATAAATTAATAAATATAAACTGACCACCCCTTCATCAACTCCGTCCACCGTAATAAATTAATAAATATAAACTGACCACCCCTTCATCAACACCGTCCACCGTAATACATTTATAAATATAAACTGACCACCCCTTCATCAACACCGTCCACCGTAATAAGTTGATAAATATAAACTGACCACCCCTTCATCAACACCGTCCACCGTAATAAATTAATAAATATAAACTGACCACCCCTTCATCAACACCGTCCACCGTAATAAATTAATAAATATAAACTGACCACCCCTTCATCAACACTGTCCACCGTAATACATTTATAAATATAAACTGACCACCCCTTTGTTCTGTTCCAGCAACAATGTCTGACAGCTTCCAAGTTTGTGGCTCATCTCATCAACCAGAACGTGGTATGTTTACGCTCCAAACACACACACACACACACACACACACACACACACACACAAATATTGCCACACATCTCAAGGGTTTTGGTAATAATAAAGCACCCTTATTTTTTATAAACAGTTATTTTTGGGAAAAATTAAATAAAACAGTCTATTGTATTTTTTAAGTCCCCACTATCTTGTTGTTGTTGCCCCCAGAGCCACGAGGTGCTGTCTCTGGAGATGCTGACGCTGCTCTTGGAGCGTCCTAGTGATGACAGCGTGGAGGTTTCCATCAGCTTCCTGAAGGAGGTGGGCCTCAAGCTGACCGAGGTCTCCCCCCGAGGAATCAACGGTAACTACCTCTCTACCTAAAGAGCCTTTCAGCTACCGCTCTACCTAAAGAACCTTTCAGCTACCGCTCTACCTAAAGAACCTTTCAGCTACCGCTCTACC
>CM030190.1:285307-295307 GCA_017639675.1 Aplochiton taeniatus
GGCCACTGTTTCCATAAGAAAGACCTTCAGTTAAAATGGGACAACTCCGGAGGCCATGGAAAATAGTGAACTATGCCTTTAACCCTGTCTCTCTCTGTGTGTGTGTGTGTGTGTGTGTGTGTGTGTGTGTGTGTGTTTCCCTCTGTCTCTGTGTCTCGCTATGTGTATGTCTCTGCGCGTGTGTGTGTGTTTCCCTGTGTCTCTGTGTTTCAGAAGGAGCTGTGTAACATGATCCTGGACTGCTGTGCTCAGCAGAGGACCTATGAGAAGTTCTTTGGCCTCCTAGCTGGGGTGAGACGCACGCACCTTCACGTTTAGAAATGCATTATTAGTACATGTATGGATGTGTTTGTTTTATCTTGAATATATTGCAGAGGTTCTGTCTGCTGAAGAAGGACTACATGGAGAGTTTTGAGGGGATCTTCACAGAGCAGTACGAGACCATCCACCGCCTGGAGACCAACAAACTGAGGAACGTGGCTCGCATGTTTGCACACCTCCTATACACCGACTCTGTGCCCTGGAGCGTACGTACACACACACACACACACACACACACACACACACACACACACACACACACACACACACACACCTCCTATACACCTCCTATACACCGACTCTGTGCCCTGGAGCGTACGTACACACACACACACACACACACACACACACACCTCCTATACACCGACTCTGTGCCCTGGAGCGTACGTACACACACACACACACACACACACACACCTCCTATACACCGACTCTGTGCCCTGGAGTGTACACACACACACACACACACACACACACACACTTCCTATACACCGACTCTGTGCCCTGGTGCGTACGTACACACACACACACCTCCTATACACCAACTCTGTGCCCTGGAGCGTATGTACACACACACACACACACACACACACCTCCTATACACCGACTCTGTGCCCTGGAGTGTACTCGCACACACACACACACCCTCTATACACCAACTCTTTGCCCTGGAGCGTACGTTCACACACACACACACACACACACACACACACACACACACACACACTTCCTATACACCGACTCTGTGCCCTGGAGCGTACGTACACACACACACCTCATATACACCAACTTGTCTCCTCATGTCCTCTCCTGTTTGATCCTGCTGTGTGTTTTGGGTGTAGGTGTTGGAGTGTATCAAGGTTTCTGAGGGCACAACCACCTCCTCTAATCTGATCCTGCTGTGTGTTTTGGGTGTGTAGGTGTTGGAGTGTATCAAGGTGTCTGAGGACACCACCACCTCGTCCAGTCGTATCTTTGTGAAGATCCTGTTCCAGGAGCTGTGTGCTTACATGGGCCTGCCACGCCTTAATGAGAGGCTCAAGGATATGTAAGTATCCTAGCAACCGGGCAGGCAGTATTTCATTTAAAGTGTACTTTAGTATGAAATGTCAAAGTTGTTTTTGTTTTTAAGGCATTATGTGAAATTAATCGGATTGAGTTTGTTTTTTAGTTATTCTGTTGTGATACTACAGAAGCATTAACATTAACAAGATTAAACTGAGTGTCAAACTGAAACAAAGCAATCGAAGAAGTGTAGTTATACACACATCAAAACCATTACGAAACAAAAAAAAAAGCACCAGCGACTTCAAGAATACAACTTTAGCCCTTGAACAACCCCTACTGCTCTGTAACGTTACATACTGCAGCTTTAACGTTAGCTGACCCTAACCGCTAGTGCTCCTTAGACTAAATGATTCAGTTAGGAAAGAAACGTTAGCGAAGCTTTGTAGTCTAGTATGCTACTGCTTGTGGGTAACGTGTAGTGCCGTCATGCTAATGTCACTTACTTTATCTAGCTAGCCACGCCCTTTAGAACGATCCAGCCAAGTCCTTAGCGCGTAATTGGACATGCTTTATATAGGTCAGCGAAATTGGTAAGAGCCTGCGTGCAACTCCTTAAATAAATAAGCGTCTCGGCCACTCCAGTAACCACAGACGGCTCCAGACCCTGGGCTTCCTAGCTCACTTTCTTTACCGTTCCCCAAAGACGTTGGGGACTCCGTTGCAACCAGTCTTGTCTGTAATCTTTGATCTGAACCTGAATACTGCATTTCCCCAGGACCTTGCAGCCGTTCTTTGAAGGCCTTTTCCCCCGGGATAACCCTAGGAACACACGCTTCGCCATCAACTTCTTCACCTCCATTGGCCTGGGGGGGCTCACGTAAGACCTCTGACCTCCGACCCCATGTTGCTGTCACACACATGATCTCTTCTCAAACTGTTTAGCTGTTCATCTATCAGGGCTTCCTGTCTCTGCTGTAGTGACTCCTGTAGGATTAAGGCTTAATGGTCTCTTTCTCTCCTGGAGGGTCTCTCTCCTGTAGGGTTAAGGCTTAATTATCTCTCTCTCGTGGAGGTTAAGGGTTAATGGTCTCTTTCTCTCCTGTAGTGTTAAGGGTCTCTCTCATGGGAGTTAAGGGTTAATGGTCTCTTTCTCTCCTGTAGTGTTAAGGGTCTCTCTCCTGGAGGTTAAGGGTTAATGGTCTCTCTCTCCTGGAGGGTTAAGGGTTAATGGTCTCTCTCCTGTAGTGTTAAGGGTCTCTCTCCTGGAGGTTAAGGGTTAATGGTCTCTTTCTCTCCTGTAGTGTTAAGGGTCTCTCTCCTGGAGGTTAAGGGTTAATGGTCTCTTTCTCTCCTGTAGTGTTAAGGGTCTCTCTCCCGTAGGGTTAGGGGTTAAGGCGTAATGGTCTCTCTCCTGGAGAGTTAAGGGTTAATGGTCTCTCTCTCCAAGAGTGTTAAGGGTTAATGGTCTCTCTCCTGGAGGGTTAAGGGTCAAAGGGTAATGTTCTCTCTCTCCTGGAGGGTTAAGGGTCAAAGGTTAATGTTCTCTTTCCTGAAGGGTTAAGGGTCAAAGGTTAATGTTCTCTCTCTCCTGTAGTGACGAGCTGCGGGAGCACTTGAAGAACGCTCCTAAGATGATCATGACTCAGCAACATGAGCTGGAGTCCTCAGACTCTGACGACGACTCTTCCTCCTCAGACTCCTCCTCTTCCTCTGACAGCAGCAGCACAGACTCCTCCTCCCCCAGCTCCAGCAGCAGCAGCTCCGGTACGCACGCACGCACGCACGCACGCGCGCAGAGTCAATCACCGGCACTTAGAATCAGTCAATGGGGCCACGGATTCAGTTGGATTTAAACTATTAATAGAAGTAATTATTATTATTCTTGATTGTCATAATGATTTGAGGGAATCCTGCTCTTTGCAGCAATTGTGATATCAGACGCCCTGTCTTAATCATGAGGTCTTAGTTACCATGCCATCCATTCACAGTCTATATCCTGGAGAGACTCCTACTGTCAGTATCTCTAGAGGACCGGTCTATATCCTGGAGAGACTCCACTGCCAGTCTATATCCTGGAGAGACTCCTACTGCCATTCTGGCTCTGAAGGACCAGCCTATATCCTGGAGAGACTCCTACTGTCAGTCTATCTCTAGAGGACCAGTCTATATCCTGGAGAGACTGCTGTCAGTGTGTCTCCAGAGGACCAGTCTATATCCTGGAGAGACTCCTACTGTCAGTCTATCTCTAGAGGACCAGTCTATATCCTGGAGAGACTCTGCTGTCATAGCTGGGGGCAGAGAGGGACCTGTTAGACTGGCTTTCTTTATTTATATGAATGTTTGGATGACAAACAAATGCAAATCTACTGCCGTCATTCAACCGGAGGCCATTCCTGCCCCTAGTGCTGTGTGCGTGTGCGCGTGTCATGCTAGTTAGCTACCAGCACACATGCACTACATGCTTGACAGCTCTCTGTGGAGGAGAAAGACCCAGGAGGTCTTTGGTGACCACAGTCCATTTCACTTTAGCCCCAAATCAGCCTTCCATTCAAAGTGTTTCATTTTGGGTGACTGTGTCTTGGAACTAACTTCTAATTTTGTGTGTGTGTGTGTGTGTGTGTGTGTGTGTGTGTGTGTGTGTGTGTGTGTGTGTGTGTGTGTGTGTGTGTGTGTGTGTGTGTGTGTGTGTGTGTGTGTGTGTGTGTGTGTGTGTGTGTGTGTGTGTGTGTGTGTGTGTGTGTGTGTGTGTGTGTGTGTGTGTGTGTGTGTGTGTGTGTGTGTGTGTGTGTGTGTGTGTGTGTGTGTGTGTGTGTGTGTGTGTGTGTGTGTGTGCGTGTGTGTGTGCGTGCGTGTGTGCGCCTGCTCTCCAGATTCAGACGGCAAACAGAAGAAGAAGAAAAAGAAAGATCAGACAAAGATAAAAGAGAAGAGCTCCTCCCACCGCAACAAACCCTCCAGTCAGAAGAGCCGCTCACAAGACCCGACCAATAAGAAGCAGAAGAACCGTCGCCGTAGTGACAGCAGCAGTGAGGATGAGGAAGATGAGGCAACCCATCGTCCATCTGCCCGCCAGAAAGATCAGCCCCACCACGATAGGAACAAGCGTGCCCGTGACCCAGAGCGTGCCCGTGACCCAGAGCGTGCCCGTGACCCAGAGCGTGCCCGTGACCCAGAGCGTGCCCGTGAGCCAGAGCGTGCCCGTGAGCCAGAGCGTGCCCGTGAGCCAGAGCGTGCCCGTGAGATTGACCGCAGGCAGCACAGAGACTCCTCCTCCTCCTCAGAGGACAGACAGACCGATGGACGCAGCCGACAGAGAGAGACAACCAGAGAGAAAGAGGGGGGCAGGAAGGAGAGGGGGCACAGAGAGAGGGGGGAGAAGGAGAGGGAGAGGGGGGAGACAGTAAAAGAGAGGGAGAAGGGAGAGAAAGAGAGGGAGAGGGGGGAGAAGGAGAAGGAGAAGGAGAAGGAGAGGGAGAGGGGGGAGACAGTAAAAGAGAGGGAGAAGGGAGAGAAAGAGAGGGAGAGGGGGGAGAAGGAGAGGGAGAGGGGGGAGACAGTAAAAGAAAGGGAGAGGGGCGAGAAAGGTAGGGGGAGAGAGATAAGAGAGAGGTCAAAGTCTCTGGATCGAAGCCGGGAAGATAAACACACTAACCGAAACGGAATGGAGAGAGAAGAGAGGAGGGGGGAGAGAGAGAAGGGGGAGGAAAGGAGGGGGGAGAGAGAGAAGGGGGAGGAAAGGAGGGGGGGAGAGAGAGAAGGGGGAGGAAAGGAGGGGGGAGAGAGACAAAGAAAACAGACATGGAGAGGGGAGGAGAAACGAGAGGAACAGACAGGCATCACCCCATACCAGGAGAAGATAACACACACACACACACACACACACCATGAGGAACAGACAGGCATCACCCCATACCAGGAGAAGATAACACACACACACACACACACACAACACACACGTAACATGCACACAGGCATTGATACAAACATGGACACATACAAACTGGTGCAAACACACAGACACACACACTCTGGTGTAAGCCCCCCGTCTCTCTGAGCCTGCGTGTTCATATGAAATCCAGAGGAAGAGACAGCACTCCAGGTCTGGTCTGGTCTGGTGAAGCAAGGAGGTGTGAAGCCGAACTCTGACCTGAGCTCCAGAAGCAATCTCACAGCATACACATTGGGGGGGTTGTCCAATAGCCCAAAGGCTCTGACCTTTCACCTTTTCCCTCCTTGACCTCCCCAGGGTTCTGCTGTAATGTGTTCGGCCCTCTCATCCTTAAGACGGGGAGCCTATCGCTGTGTCTGGCTCTTCTCTGGAAGACGTCCTCAGATCAAGCTAACCTTCTCTCTACCATCAATCCATGTTTAAGTTCTCTACGGACTCGTGTCATGACCCCTTCAGTTTAGCAACACTGTTCTGACTCAGCGGTGCAGATCCTCGGCCATGTTTTGAATGTCTGGAGGAGTGTTGGTGGAGGGAATTTAACTCCGTCAACAGTTCAACGGCTTTGATTATGAAGCTGGTGAAAAATTTACTCCACATACTTTGTATTATTAGTGCCACCTATTTTTGTTTTTCATATTAAAAACGATAAAGGAACAAATCCTCTTCTGTCGTTTTATTGTCAGTTGGGACGACAACTTCACGCACGCACGCACGCACGCACTGTGTGAAGCTAACAGATAGCCACTGCAGTATGTACTGTATGAAGCTAACAGGTAGTCACTGCAGAATGTACTGTATGAAGCTAACAGATAGCCACTGCAGTATGTACTGTATGAAGCTAACAGATAGCCACTGCAGTATGTACTGTATAAAGCTAACAGGTAGTCACTGCAGTATGTACTGTATGAAGCTAACAGATAGCCACTACAGTATGTACTGTATGAAGCTAACAGATAGCCACTGCAGTATGTACTGTATGAAGCTAACAGGTAGCCACTGCAGAATGTACTGTATGAAGCTAACAGATAGCCACTGCAGTATGAAGCTAACAGATAGCCACTGCAGTATGTACTGTATGAAGCTAACAGGTAGTCACTGCAGTATGTACTGTATGAAGCTAACGGGTAGTCACTGCAGTATGTACTGTATGAAGCTAACAGATAGCCACTGCAGTATGTACTGTATGAAGCTAACAGGTAGTCACTGCAGTATGTACTGTATGAAGCTAACAGGTAGTCACTGCAGTATGTACTGTATGAAGCTAACAGATTGTCACTGCAGTATGTACTGTATGAAGCTAACAGATAGCCACTGCAGTATGTACTGTATGAAGCTAACAGGTAGTCACTGCAGTATGTACTGTATGAAGCTAACAGGTAGTCACTGCAGTATGTACTGTATGAAGCTAACAGGTTGTCACTGCAGTATGTACTGTATGAAGCTAACAGGTAGTCACTGCAGTATGACTGTATGAAGCTAACAGATAGCCACTGCAGTATGTACTGTATGAAGCTAACAGGTAGTCACTGCAGTATGTACTGTATGAAGCTAGCAGGTAGTCACTGCAGTATGTACTGTATGAAGCTAACAGGTAGACACTGCAGTGTGTACTGTATGAAGCTAACAGGTAGACACTGCAGTATGTACTGTATGAAGCTAACAGGTAGTCACTGCAGTATGTACTGTATGAAGCTAACAGGTAGACACTGCAGTATGTACTGTATGAAGCTAACAGGTAGTCACTGCAGTATGTACTGTATGAAGCTAACAGGTAGACACTGCAGTATGTACTGTATGAAGCTAACAGGTAGTCACTGTACTGTGATGGGATGTTTCTATCAGCTGGTCTCAAACCAGAACTGACAGCACTGTGTGAAGCTGCAGTGTTGCCGTGGCAGCAGGATTGCTTCCTGTTCATTTACATGAAAATATAGACAATAGACAGCTGTGTGCGTGTTTGTGTGTGCACTGTACTTAACGATGAAAACATATTTTCTGCTGTTTCAACACAACTAGGTGTTATCAAATCCCAGATACCTCTGACGACCTTCCCCAGCCCCTCAAGGTCGCACTAGAACGTGTGAGTGTGTGTGAGAAGGAGAGTGTGAGTGTGTGTGAGAGGGAGAGTGGGGAAAGTGGGTCGTTCGTTGCAGTCGGGCAGCGGAATGGAACACCGGCTCCTCTGGGATGCTGCTATGAACTCTGGGAAAGTACTGAAGCTCCTCTGCTGTCAGTCCAAATTTGAGGGGGAGGGGGAGTTAGGTAGCGAGGGAGGAGAGAGCGGGGGAGAGAGGGGTTGTTAGGTAGCAAGGTGAGAGAGGAGGAAGGAGAGAGAGGGAGGGGGGCTTTCTGATAAAGGAAAGGTGCACAGGGCGCTGGTCTCAGATCTGCTCCTCCTAGAAGATGAAGGAGGCCCAGCCTTTCTTTAGGAATGTGTCACCTCCTCCTAGAAGGGACATGCTGCTCCTCACACTCTCCTTCTAATTGTCATGGTGATAATCTCACCTCATATCTAGCTCCCCATGTCACTGTGTCCCATGTATCTGTCTCTGTGTCTCTGTCTTTCTGTGTCTCTGTGTCTCTCTGTCCCATGTCTCTGTCCATAGTACTCTATTAGGAAGTTATTCCTCCCTCCATCTCTCTCTTTCCCCTCTTTGCTGTCCTTTTAAATGTCTTTATGAATCGATTGTTTTACTGTAGAAACATTCAAATCGCATGCCGACACGCATGGCGGCAGCTTCAGCACGTTAACAAAGGCGTGGTTAAATATTTACAAGGTGTGGACAATTATTTCGATGGCTAAATGAAATAAAAAATCGCTTGTGCTGCTGTGTATGTATGTCACTTCAATGTATTTAGGCCACTTTAATGTATGTATGTCACTTTGATGTATTTAGGCCACTTTAATGTATGTACAGTATGCCACTAATGTATTTAGGTCACTTTAAAATGATCTTGGTCTGATTGTCCCATACAGCCACCTTACCTGGAGTAAAGCACAATTTAGCTAAATTGTATTGTAAATCTGTTTTCTTTAAAATGTAACAGAAGACAGAGAATGTTTGATGAATGTGCTGCGGCTCAGTGGAACCAGTCAGGAAGCAGGAGAAGCAGGAGAACGAGGGGAGGAACCTGCTGTGTCAGCCCAGAGACGAGAGCTGCAGCCTGGGGACTGTCACTGCCTCAGCCCCCTGGTTCCCTCTGGGACCTGGAGAATACACACAGAGCTTCCCAGGGCTCAGGCAGGCAGGTAATGAGACCATATATCATCTCCACCATTAAAGAGATATCCACACACCCTCTGGGTCTCTCTCTCTCTCTCTCTCTCTCTCTCACACACACACACACACTCACACACACACACACACACACACACACACACACACGGTGCCAGTGGTGGGGTTCTCCATACACCTATTACAGGAGAGGTAAGGGGTGAGAGGTGTAAGTCTGCCAGCATCCCTGCTTAAAGCACTTACACACGCACACTCACGCATGCATGTCAATCCGTGTGAAACTCAACCCGTTTTTCTTGATTCCTTTTTTTAGCCAGCAGCTTTGACAAAGTGAGTAAGTGTGATATAACTATGCATTACTTGAGTTATAAGCACACACACACACACACACACACACACACGCGCACGCACACACACACACACACCCAATGTGCTGCTGACCAGAGTTCAACATTTGTCAGCAAAACACTCCAAATTGATGACTGTTGAAACTGCTGCTAGTTGAAATGGAGACTGTAAGGGGGATGCTGGTGTGAACACGAGTGTGTGCGTGTGCGCGTGCGTATATGTGTGTGCGTGCGTGTGCGCGCGCGCGCATTCTTGTGTGCATGCCCCACCCGTGTTTCTCTTTTAAAATAGAGGTCAAGTGGATCCCTGCCATTATGGTACCTTCCGTAATGTTTATACTAAACACACAGTGAAGCATGTCCTGAGCCAAAGCCAGCAAAAGTATTAAAACCTTGCCAATTATATCATTGATTTGAGTTGTACAATTATGTATTATGGAGCTGGCAAAATTGTCCCATATTAAGTCATGCTTATAAGATGTTGAATTGGAATTACATTGCCAAATTCTGCCAACAGCTACGCTGTTTTTCTCTCCTCTCTTTCAGAACAAGAGAGAGAAAGGAAGAATATAGGACACACCGAGAGTTCTCAGGTAGCTGCGCCCCAGGACCGTGGTTTGAGCATGCGCCTTGATGTGCTGTGAGCTCGCCAGAGCGCGCGTTTCATCGCTGTCAAACAGCCCCTGCGCGAGGTAGTGGAGAAGCAGCGTTCAACGGACGACTAACAGACAACCGAAACCGTTACTTTCCTGAGCGCATACCCACGGAGATTTAACAGGTATGTTTTAAGTTACAAATGGGGTCATATTTTCGGTTAAAGATCAAATTAAATATGTGTGAGATTTTGAAACCGGCTTGTGAATCTCCTCATCGTTTAAACTCCAAGTGGGACACATAGCCGTATAGTGCAGGCAGTTGACTGGACAGTGACTGACAGAATACCATTAATTACCCGCTCTCAGAGAGGAAAAATCCTCGTTGTTTGAACGTTTTCACGGTATCATTGTGTAACGCTGATAAAAGTGTTTGAGCGACTGTGGCTGTTTCAGCGCTTTGAATACTGGTTTGAAACCAGTTGACTTTTACTGAGAGAGTGAGTTGATGCTGCAAACATGTCTGTTTACAGAAACTGTCACTAG
>CM030190.1:300307-305307 GCA_017639675.1 Aplochiton taeniatus
GGGTAGGGTTAGACAGGGTTAGGGTTAGAGGATCAGTCTAATGGGGATGTTTTACTCCCCTATCTGAAGTGACTGTCTGTGTGTGTATGTGTGTGTGTAAATGTGTTTGTGTGTTTGCATGTCTGGGTCTAGCAAGCCTTCCATTACTGGAGGTTATGTGTGTGTGTCTGTCTGTGTGTGTGTATGTGTGTAAATGTGTTTGTGTGTTTTTGTGTCTGGGTCTAGCAAGCCTTCCATTACTAGAGAGGATGTGTGTTTGGTGTGTGTGTGTGTGTGTGTGTGTGTGTGTGTGTGTGTGTGTGTCTAGCTTGCGTTTCAGTTCCATTAGTAGAAGTGATTCCTTCTGAATGTTTGATAACTCTGCAGGTGAGAAGGAAGTGAGGTAACTATGACTACTGCTGTCCTCATCATCCTCTTCCTCCTCTGGAGTCATGTGACACAACTACCCTTACCTAATATGACCTCACCGCTTCAGAACGTCGTCTCTAAGAAACACACACCACACTCTGCTCCATTTAAACACACACCTCACTACATTTAAACACACACCTCACTCTGTTTAAACACACACCTCACTACATTTAAACACACACCACACTCTGCTCCATTTAAACACACACCTCACTACATTTAAACACACATCTCATTCTGTTTAAACACACACCTCACTACATTTAAACACACACCTCACTCTGTTTAAACACACACCTCACTACATTTAAACACACACCTCACTCTGTTTAAACACACACCTCACTACATTTAAACACACACCTCACTCTGTTTAAACACACACCTCACTACATTTAAACACACACCACACTCTGCTCCATTTAAACACACACCTCACTACATTTAAACACACATCTCATTCTGTTTAAACACACACCTCACTACATTTAAACACACACCTCACTCTGTTTAAACACACACCTCACTACATTTAAACACACACCTCACTCTGTTTAAACACACACCTCACTACATTTAAACACACACCTCACTCTGTTTAAACACACACCTCACTACATTTAAACACACACCACACTCTGCTCCATTTAAACACACACCTCACTACATTTAAACACACATCTCACTGTTTAAACACACACCTCACTACATTTAAACACACACCACACTCTGCTCCATTTAAACACACACCTCACTACATTTAAACACACACCTCACTCTGTTTAAACACACACCTCACTACATTTAAACACACACCTCAATTTGTTTAAACACATACCTCACTACATTTAAACACACACCTCACTCTGCTCCATTTAAACACACACCTCACTACATTTAAACACACACCTCACTCTGTTTAAACACACACCTCACTCTGTTTAAACACACACCACACTCTGCTCCATTTAAACACACACCTCACTACATTTAAACACACACCTCACTCTGTTTAAACACACACCTCACTACATTTAAACATACACCTCACTCTGTTTAATCACACACCTCACTCTGTTTAATCACACACCTCACTCTGTTTAAACACACACACCTCACTCTGCTCCATTTAAACACATACCTCATTACATTTAATCACACACCTCACTCTGTTTAAACACACACCTCACTCTGTTTAAACACACACCTCACTCTGATCCATTTAAACACACACCTCACTCCATCTAAACACACACCTCACTCTGTTTAAACACACACCTCACTCTGCTCCATTTAAACACACACCTCACTCCATCTAAACACACACCTCACTCTGTTTAAACACACACCTCACTCTGTTTAAACACACACCTCACTCCATCTAAACACACACCTCACTCTGCTCCATTTAAACACACACCTCACTCTGTTTAAACACACACCTCACTCTGCTCCATTTAAACACACACCTCACTCCATCTAAACACACACCTCACTCTGTTTAAACACACACCTCACTCTGCTCCATTTAAACACACACCTCACTCTGTTTAAACACACACCTCACTCTGTTTAAACACACACCTCACTCTGCTCCATTTAAACACACACCTCACTCCATCTAAATACACACCTCACTCCATTTAAACACACAGCTCACTCTGTTTAAACACACACCTCACTCTGCTCCACTTAAACACAGTAGTATGTTAGTATGAAGAAGGTTAATGTTGGTACACACATACAGCATGTGAGTGTGTGTGTCTGTGTGTTTGAGTGTGTGTGTTTATTGTCTGAGCAGTCCTGAGTCAGTCAGCCTGTAATTGAATCCTCTCAGCTCCTTAGTGAGGCGTTTGATTGATCCTGGCTGACATGCCAGGTGAGTGGGAGTGTTTGTTTGACCTGCTCTGACTGGCTGTGGCTTAACAAATCTCACTAGAGACGGGTCAATAGAAGCCGTAGATTCGAGATCCTCAGGGCTCACCTAGGGCATCCAGGCAAGCTAAGCTAACCCCCGCTAACCACCAGTTAGCTTGTTCTACTAGATATCATCAGCAGTTAGCTAGTCTTTAGCCTGTTAGTCAGTCTTTAGCCTGTTCCACTACCAGTCTATATATTATTAGCAGTTAGCCAGTCTTTAGCCTGCTAGCCAGTCTTTAGCCTGTTCCACTATCAGTCTATATATTATCAGCAGTTAGCCAGTCTTTAGCCTGTTAGCCAGTCTTTAGCCTGTTCCACTAAAAGTCTATATATCATCAGCAGTTAGCCAGTCTTTAGCCTGTTAGCCAGTCTTTAGCCTGTTCCACTATCAGTCTATATATCATCAGCAGTTAGCCAGTCTTTAGCCTGTTAGTCAGTCTTTAGCCTGTTCCACTATCAGTCTATATATTATCAGCAGTTAGCCAGTCTTTAGCCTGTTAGCCAGTCTTTAGCCTGTTCCACTATCAGTCTATATTATCAGCAGGTTGTTCAATGTTTTTTGTGGTCTTTTTATTTTTGTAAAACTATTGTTCTAATTCGTAATATTAATTTGCAAAAATTAAATACATATAAATCTCATAATTTGTTTGTATGTTTTGATGTATTAAGTGCATAACATATTCTAGTATTGATATTCCATGATCATAAAGTGCATGTAAAAGCTGGAAGAGTCAGGAATAAGGTAAAACAACAAAAAAAACAGTGAACTGGTCCTTTAACTTCCATTGAATCCTCATAGACAACCATTAGAAGAGCTCAGAGCACACAGGCCAGAACTACAGGAAGAGTTTCCTGCTCATTACTGACCTGCAGTCTGCCTCTGACTTAGATACATAAAGCCATTTCAACAGAAAACAACAACACTGTTACATAATTAGAATGTTTAGCGTGACGCGTAATCTCCTTGGATGTGTGTGTGAGTGTGTGTGTGTGTGTGTCTGTCTATGTGTCTGTCTGTCTGTCTGCAGCTGTGTGTGTGTGTGTGTGTGTGTGTGTTTGTCTGTCTGTCTGTGACTATGTGTGTGTGTGTGTGTGTGTGTGTGTGTGTGTTAATCCAGCCTGGGTTTTGATAAAAAAGTACCATGTGTCACACACATGATTTGCACGACCCAGTTCTGACCTAGTGACAGGATACTGACAACACACGCACAGACACACACACACACACACACACACACACACACACACACACACACACACACACAGTGGGTCAGACTCCTGTCTCCACAGGATTACATTGTGATCTAACTGTTCTTATTGACACTGCAGGGCTACATGAGTGTGTATGTGTCTGTGTGTGTGTGTGTGTGTGTGTGTGTGTGTGTGTGTGTGTGTGTGAGTGACCTGGATTCAAACGGAGACTGGCAACAGTAACCGTGGTAATCATCAGGACTGTCCTCTCCAAACCTTCATCTCCTTCTAGAACCACACCGCCTTCCCCCCCCACCTCCCCCCTATCTCTCCCGTACCTCCCCCTATCCCCCCCCCCCCACCTCCCCCCTATCTCTCCCTTACCTCCCTCTATCCCCCCCCCCCACCTCCCCCCTATCTCTCCCTTACCTCCCCCTATCTCCCCCCTAGCCCCCCCCCCCCCACCTCCCCCCTATCTCTCCCTTACCTCCCCCTATCCCCCCCCACCTCCCCCCTATCTCTCCCTTACCTCCCCCTATCTCCCCCCTACCCCCCCACCTCCCCCCTACCTCCCCCTCTCCTCTCCTCTCCTCTCCTCTCCTCTCCTCTCCTCTCCTCTCCTCTCCTCTCTCCAGTTAGAGAGCAGACTGCGTCTCGGCGTCACCATTCTACTGTTTCTAGATCTATGTGTTTGAAAAGCGCGTCCCCAGGGCTCAGAGAGTGGAGCATCCATCACTGTCTGCATGAGACACACACACACACACACACACACACACACACACACACACACACACACACACACACACACACACACACACACACACACACACACACACATACACACACACTCACATCAGGCTGCTTGGCCTCTTTACTCTCCAAGTAGGACATGGAATACGGCCAATGTACACTGCACCCTAACCCTAACCCTGTGTAGACTTCTTAGAATGGGGCTAGCTGGAGTGTGTACGTGTAGTTTATAATGGGGTGTGTGTGGGTGTGTGTGTAGTTTAGAATGGGTTGAGTGTGTGTGTGTGAGTGTAGAGTTGGGGTGTGTGTTTGTGTGTGTGTAGTTTATAATGGTGTGTGCTTGTGTGTGTAGTTTATACTTGGGTGTGTGTGTGCAGTTTATAATGGTGTGTTTGTGTGTGTGTGTGTGTGTTTGTGTGTAATTAATAATGGTGTGTGTGTGTAGCTTATAATGGTGTCTTTGTGTGTGTCTGTAGTTTATAATGGTGTCTTTGTGTGTGTGTCTGTGGTTTATAATGGTGTGCAGTTGTAGAGGATGGCTCCTACAGACAGCCTGCTGACTCTCTGATGGGGTGTGTGTGTGTGTGTGTGTAGTTTATAATGGGGTGCAGGGCTCGCAAAAATGCTAGCCCAACATCCCGGGGGGCAATGAAGTTTTCCCGTCAGGCTACCAAAATACACCCTGTCTATTTGGCCTATAGCTATACAGTTCTTTGCTTGCTAACATT
>CM030190.1:330307-342807 GCA_017639675.1 Aplochiton taeniatus
CAGGAAGAAACAGGTCATCTCCTGTAACATCTGCCAGCTACGCTTCAACTCAGACGTAAGAACTCACTGTGTGTGTGTGTGTGTGTGTGTGTGTGCGTGCGTGCGTGCATGCATGCGTGCGTGCGTTCGTGTGTGTGTGTGTGTGTGTGTGTGTGTGTTTGTGTGAGATATTGGGCAGGTAGAGGTAGTTTAGTAGCTGTGTAGAACCTAATTCATTAATTTGTACATTATCACTGTGAGGGAAACATTGCAACAGAAATATTCAAACTTCCAACTGAACATGACAATCTGTTTTAGTTTCTATTATATTTCTTTTTGGCGGTCCAGGGTTTTCATCTGACCCATGACCCCCGCCTGCGTCTGATTGGCTGATTGGTCTTAGGTCTGGTTCTCCTGCAGAACCAGGTTTGGGATTGGACAGTTAGGTCAACAGACCTCTCCCTTTCTGAAGACTGAGGGTCGGATGAGGATCAGTTAAGCCTCTCCTCCTCTGATGAGGATCAGTTAAGCCTCTCCTCCTCTGATGAGGATCAGTTAAGCCTCTCCTCCTCTGATGAGGATCAGTTAAGCCTCTCCTCCTCTGATGAGGATCAGTTAACCCTCTCCTCTGATGATGAGGATCAGTTAACCCTCTCCTCTCTGATGATGAGGATCAGTTAAGCCTCTCCTCTGATGATGAGGATCAGTTAAGCCTCTCCTCTGATGATGAGGATCAGTTAACCCTCTCTTCTCTGATGATGAGGATCAGTTAAGCCTCTCCTCTCTGATGATGAGGATCAGTTAAGCCTCTCCTCTGATGAGGATCAGTTAATCCTCTCCTCTGATGATGAGGATCAGTTAAGCCTCTCCTCTCCGATGATGAGGATCAGTTAAGCCTCTCCTCCTCTGATGAGGATCAGTTAAGCCTCTCCTCTGATGATGAGGATCAGTTAAGCCTCTCCTCTCTGATAATGAGGATCAGTTAATCCTCTCCTCTGATGATGAGGATCAGTTAGGCCTCTCCTCTCTGATGATGAGGATCAGTTAAGCCTCTCCTCTCCTCTGATGAGGATCAGTTAAGCCTCTCCTCCTCTGATGAGGATCAGTTAAGCCTCTCCTCTCTGATGATGAGGATCAGTTAAGCCTCTCCTCTCCTCTGATGAGGATCAGTTAAGCCTCTCCTCCTCTGATGAGGATCAGTTAATCCTCTCCTCTCATCTCAGCATTACTAACCAAGCAGATGGAGAGGAAAGAGAAAAAATCCAGCTACACCCGTGGTGCTGTGGTTACTGTGGTGCTGTGGATGCTGTGGCGGTGCTGTGGTCACTGTGGTTACTGTGGCGGTGTAGCACTGGGGCAGTGCTGTGGTGCTGTAATGCTGTGGTCACTGTGGTTACTGTGGCGGTGTAGCACTGGGGCAGTGCTGTGGTGCTGTAATGCTGTGGTCACTGTGGTTACTGTGGCGGTGTAGCACTGGGGCAGTGCTGTGGTGCTGTAATGCTGTGGTCACTGTGGTTACTGTGGCGGTGTAGCACTGGGGCAGTGCTGTGGTGCTGTAATGCTTTCGCACAGTGGCAGTGCTGTGGTGCTGTAATGCTGTGGTCACTGTGGTTACTGTGGTGCTGTAGCACTGTGGCGGTGCAGCACTATGGCAGTGCTGTGCTGCTGTAATGCTGTGGCACTGTGGTAACTGTGGCGGTGCTGTGGCGCTGTGCTGCTGTAATGCTGTGGCACTGTGGTGGTGTGGTGCTGTGGTTACTGTGGCAATGCTGTGGTGCTGTGGCACTGTACCACTAATGCACTGTGGTGGTGTGGCACTGTACCACTAATGCACTGTGGTGGTGTGGTGCTGTGGCACTGTACCACTAATGCACTGTGGTGGTGTGGTGATGTGGCACTGTACCACTAATGCACTGTGGTGGTGTGGTGATGTGGCACTGTACCACTAATGCACTGTGGTGGTGTGGTGATGTGGCACTGTACCACTAATGCACTGTGGTGGTGTGGTGATGTGGCACTGTACCACTAATGCACTGTGGTGGTGTGGTGCTGTGGCACTGTACCACTAATGCACTGTGGTGGTGTGGTGATGTGGCACTGTACCACTAATGCACTGTGGTGGTGTGGTGCTGTGGCACTGTACCACTAATGCACTGTGGTGGTGTGGTGATGTGGCACTGTACCACTAATGCACTGTGGTGGTGTGGTGATGTGGCACTGTACCACTAATGCACTGTGGTGGTGTGGTGCTGTGGCACTGTACCACTAATGCACTGTGGTGGTGTGGTGATGTGGCACTGTACCACTAATGCACTGTGGTGGTGTGGTGATGTGGCACTGTACCACTAATGCACTGTGGTGGTGTGGTGCTGTGGCACTGTACCACTAATGCACTGTGGTGGTGTGGTGCTGTGGCACTGTACCACTAATGCACTGTGGTGGTGTGGTGCTGTGGCACTGTACCACTAATGCACTGTGGTGGTGTGGTGCTGTGGTTACTGTGGCAGTGCTGTGATGCTGTGGCACTGTAGCACTGTGGCACTGTGGCGGTGCATTTGGTGTGTCTGATGAAAAGAAGGAAAGACAGAAATCAAAGCTGAGGCTCCACTAACAGGAAATGACATGTGTGCGTTGCGGTGTCAGAGGGCTGTGTGCGAGTTACCAACCCTGGTGTCAACTCTCTGCTCCCTCACACACACACACACATTCCGTTACGCATACAAGAACACACACGCACACACATAAACACAGAGGCAGTGTCATTCTGTAGCATAGCCAGAGGGGGACAGAACAAAAGCAGAGAGAAACCAGAGGGAGAGGGCAAAAATAGAGGGAAGGAGGGTAGAAAGAGAGATGGAGGGAGGGTAGAAAGAGAGATGGAGGGAGGGTAGAGAGAGAGATTGAGGTAGGGTAAAAAGAGAGATGGAGGGAGGGCAGGAAGAGCGATGGAGGGAGGGTAGGAAGAGAGATGGAGGGATGGGGCGGACAGAGACAGGGGGGGGTGTAGCCCTTGTGAACATTATGAAATCTTTATTCCATAGATGTTTCTTCATCATCAGCGGGCTAGGGTAGCTTTCATTATGAAAGACCGTTAGATACCCGGCATCATAAACTGAACTACGGAGTTAATTAAGAAAACCGTTAGCTACCCGCCATCATAGACTGAACTACACGAGTGTATGACTGACAGTTACATGATATTAGGGTTTGTCTCCCAATTTTAGATAGGCCTACCCATCTATTCAGGGCCACAGAATTGTGTGTGTGTGTGTGTGTGCTGTGAATGAGAGCTGTTGGCACCTGTCTACTGTCTGCCTGTAATGTGCTAAGCTATGTTTAATATGCTAAGCTATATTTAATATGCTAAGCTATGTTTGATATGCTAAACTATGTTTAATATCCTAAGCTATGTGTGATATGCTAAGCTATGTTTAATATGCTAAGCTATCTTTGATATGCTAAGCTATGTTTAATATGCTAAGATATGTTTAATGTGCGCTCTGCTCGGTCTGCCTGCAGAGTCAGGCGGAGGCCCACTACAGAGGCAGTAAACACGCCAAGAAGCTGAAGGCTCAAGACGGCAGTAAGAACAAGAACAAGACGCTGCCTGCTGCCGGGGACAGCTGCCCCAGCCAGGCTAGCGGCGCTAGCAACACCAGCCAGGCTAACGGCGCTAACAACACCAGCCAGGCTAATGCAACTAGCAACACAAGCCAGGATAACGGCGCTAGCAACACCATCCATGCTAACGTGGCTAGCAACACCTTCCATGCTAATGCGGCTAGCAACACCAGCAGTTTAACGTTAGCAGCCTGCGACGCAGCCAATCGTATAGGTTAGTACTGGAAACATTTCTGTAGACCATCTCTGTTGTTGTTTGTCCACATATGTATCCCTGTGTGTGTTTTAGGGAGCTCATGTCTCTGTTAGTTTAGCTGTGGTATTCCCAAATAAAACCCAGAGCCTTGTTTTTAACCATCTCTGCTAAGAGAAGGCCTCGTTACCACGCATTAGTTTGACATGTGTCTCATCAGCCAGTGGTGTGCAGCTCCAGCAGCCTGACTTAGACCACAACAAGAGGACCCTGTTCTCCTCGCCTCACTCGGTGACTAACCTCTACAGGATTGGCTGATCCAAACTTCCAACAATCTCGTTATGGTTTGGGTTTTATTGTATTGAGAGGCCAACATTTATTGTAAATTTGGTTTCCCTTTTTTCTGTCTGTCTGTGGAAGCAGCTCCAATCCTTTCACAAACTCGGAAGTGTTTGCCGTGGTCTCGGTAGGCTGTCTAGGACACCATGACCTCACTCCCCCCTTGCTCTCAAACATTAATGGATGCCTTCTTTTTCTCTCTCCACCCCTTCCCTTCTTTCCAGACGGCCTCCCCTGTCGAGAGGTCTCATCTACTCCTGTAGCATGTCACTTCTCCTCCTCTACCTCCTCCCTCTCCTCCTGCTTATCCTCATCCTCCTCCTCCCTATGCACCTCCTCCCCCCGCGCCTGTAGACCAGGGTGTGACCCCCCACCAACCAGCCCCCCCTCAGCCTCCACCCCTCCAAGGCTGAACCCCCAACCCACCTCCACCCTCTCCCCCACCCGAGGACCACAGACCCGGACCCCAGCCTCTGGCGCTCCGACGCTGGCAGCCCCCTCCCCGGCCCCCCAGGCCCAGGCCTCCCTGTTGTCAGAGTCTGAGGAGGAGAAGGCTAAGAAGCTGCTGTACTGCTCTCTGTGTAAAGTGGCTGTGAACTCTCTGTCTCAACTGGAGGCCCACAACACTGGTAAGAACCAGAACCACAGATCCTCTGGACCTCCTTGACTGTGTGTGTGTGTGTGTGTGTGTGTGTGTGTGTGTGTGTGTGTGTGTGTGTGTGTGTGTGTGTGTGTGTGTGTGTGTGTGTGGATGTGTGTGTGTTCTGATGGTTCTGGGTTCCTCTCTTGGTAGGTTCTAAGCACAAGACCATGCTGGAGGCTGGGTCCGGGACCGGTCCAATCAAAGCCTACCCGCGGGTCGGAGCCAAGCTGAAGGTCCAGAGCAGCATGGCCGCTGTGAAGGGGTCTGGACTCCAGAACAAAACCTTCCACTGTCAGATCTGTGACGTACATGTCAACTCAGAGATACAACTCAAACAGGTAGACAGTCACCTTAGAGATATAACTCAAACAGGTAGACACCTTAGAGATACAGACAGACACCTTAGATACAACTCAGACAGACAGTCACCTTAGAGAGGTTTGGTATATATTAATATTCCTGGTGATTGCTGTTGTTATTGCAGCACATCTCCAGCAGGAGGCATAAGGACAGAGTGGCAGGTAAACCCATGAAGCCTAAATACAGCCCTTACAACAAACAGCAACGCAGCACCACCACCATGACTGTGAGTAGACATCTGTCTCTCTGTCTCTCTGTCTCTCTGTCTCTCTGCAGGTCTGTCTGTCTGTCTGTCTGTCTGTCTGTCTGTCTGTCTGTCTGTCTGTCTGTCTGTCTGTCTGTCTGTCTGTCTGCCTGCCTGTCTGTCTGTCTGTCTGTCTGTCTGCCCATCTGTCTTTCTGTGTGTAGGTGTGTTGACTGGTTGTTCTTGTTTTTCCTAACCTGAGGCTGTTGTTGTTGTTGTGTTGTCCCCAGGCTAAGCTGGCTCTTCAGAAGGACATGGTGACTCCCATCTCTCCAGGGTTCCTCTCCTCTCCTTTCTGCCCCTCCTCCGTCTCCTCCCTCTCTCTGCCTCCCTCCCCCCTGTCTCCCTCCCTCTCCCTCGCCCCGCGGCCCAGCCCCTCTCTGTTCCAGGCCTCCTTCCTCCGGGCCGCCCCCGGGCCCATCAGAGCCTCCTCTGGATCCATCCTGTTTGCTCCCTACTGACACCCCCCCTCACGCCCCCTGACCCTGCCCAGGGACGGGCCTCTGTCGGCAGACTGCAGCCCTCCCTCTGCACCCCTGCTGAAGACAGACTGGCTCTCTTGCCTGGAGGAGGAGGATGGACCCCATCATAGCGGCCTGCAGACAGCCTCTATCCTGGAGAATGGACCCCATCATAGTGGCCTGCAGACAGCCTCTATCCTGGAAGATGGACCCCATCATAGTGGCCTGCAGACAGCCTCTATCCTGGAAGATGGACCCCATCATAGTGGCCTGCAGACAGCCTCTATCCTGGAAGATGGACCCCATCATAGTGGCCTGCAGACAGCCTCTATCCTGGAAGATGGACCCCTTCATAGTGGCCTGCAGACAGCCTCTATCCTGTAAGATGCACCCCTTCATAGTGGCCCGCAGACAGCCTCTATCCTGGAGGATGGACCCCTTCATAGTGGCCTGCAGACAGCCTCTATCCTGGAGGACTCCATTGCTTCTCTAACTGTTTCTGGTTCCTGCTGGCCCAACACTCCTCCCCAGACCTGATTTCAATTTTTTTCCACAGAGATTCTTCTATTTTACTGCCTCTCTGTCAGTCAGTCAGTCAGTCAGCCAGCCAGCCAGCCAGCCAGTCAGCCAGCCAGCCAGTCAGTAAACCAGTCAGTCAGTCAATAAATCAGTCAGTCAGTCCCACTGTTTTGGGTCTTCTGTAGGACGCTGAAACAGTGTTCTTTTAACAGGACACTTCAAGTGCACTATGACTTCATCACACACTAAATACTAGTGCACCCTGCACTCTAAAACTCAAAAAGTCTATTTGATGTCACAGCTGTAGTCGTGGTCTCTCTCCCAGAGTGCACTGCTGCAGCTGACTTCCTGCTGAGTGTGTGGACTTCCTGTTGTTATTGTTGATGTTGCAGCTATCTTTCTCCAAGGAGTATCAGCCAGTCAGCTGGCCTTCCAGGACTATTTCCTGGTTTGGGCTCAGGCTAACCACTGGCCCACCAGGATGTGTGCGTGTATCTGTAACTGTCATTATGCATATTCTAGAGTTCAAAGCATCAGTCCTTCCTGAATGACTTGAATTATCCCGGTCTTCCTGACAAACTAACAGACATGTATAGCTCTGTGTGTGTGTGTGTGTGTGTGTGTGTGTGTGTGTGTGTGTGTGTTTGTGCGTGCGTGCGTGCGTGCGTGCGTGTGGTGATAAACAGATGAGTTTAAGCAGTCACCTTATTATTTTCTTAAACAGAAGATTTTGTTTCCATCATACTAAAGTTTTCTCTATTTGTCATTGTATATCATGCCAAAGGAAGCTTTGTTGAATAGCAATAGCATTCAAAGGAGACATGATGTTTATGAGAATTCAGAGCTCTTCAGTTTCCATCATGTTGTAGTCAGACAGACTGAGAAACCAGGTATCATGTCTAGGTCTCTAACACCATGCTGTAAAATATTCCATTATAGAATTAAAACATAACAATGTGATCTTAATGAAAGAATTCCACTGATGTTAAAATGTTCAATATATGCAATGTTTGATTTCAGGTAATCATAAATTGTACCCAAGTTCAAGAGTGGAGACCAGATATATGTTGAGACTTATGTCCAAGTGTGCATCAGTTTAAAACTGCAGTGCTATAGAGAGAGGTGTAGTGTTTGGGATGTGTGTGAAAATCAGACCTGTGGACAAACTATGATAGATTTAAATTAGAGACAACCATTCACTAATCTACTGGTTTGAATTATCTTGGCGCACATTTAACCATTTCCCAAAGTAGGCCTTCCAGTTATATGAAAGCCTGTCTACCTGACAGGTAACTAAGTATGTGTCTATTTTCCAAGGTTATGAGATTATTCATGTTCCTATGTGTTGATATGATAGTGGAGAATGTGTTATGAGATTATTCATGTTCTGGTATGTTGATATGATAGTGCAGAATGTGTTATGAGATTATTCATGTTCCTATGTGTTGATATGACGGTGCAGTGTGTTTGTTATGAGATCATTCATGTGTGAGTGGGGGTGAGTCCGAGCCATATTCTAGCATTATGACATAATGATGATGTCACAAACGGCTTGCTGATGCATGAGTGTGTTTTTTCTGTCTGCTCTGAGTGTTGTTTATCTTACTGTTAGCAATACTGAGGCCGCTGGGGCCGTGACTCAATAGACTGCCATCACCTCCCCTCCTTATCAGCACGCCTCGATGGGAATCATTAAGGCAAGCTCTGGACCTCCTCAAAGTACTGAACCAAGTTTAAAGAACTGGACCTCCTCAAAGTGCTAAACCAAGTTTAAAGGAGGTCTGAGGAGAGGAGTGACCTCCTCAAAGCACTGAACCAAGTTTAAAGAACTGGACCTCCTCAAAGTACGGAACCAAGTTTAAAGAACTGGACCTCCTCAAAGTATTGAACCAAGTTTAAAGAACTGGACCTCCTCAAAATACTGAACCAAGTTTAAAGAACTGGACCTCCTCAAAATACTGAACCAAGTTTAAAGGAGGGCAGAGAGGAGGATACATAGCCAGCAGATTTAAAAGCAATCATCTTGAACAATGAGCTCATGATCTTTATCTTTATAATATTAGAGAATATTTCTATCAAAGTCACCTATTTAAAGATGTTCTCCTAAATAACCTCTTAATTTTCCATGTCTAACTGAAACTATATTGTGTGTAATGACGTACCGGAGTGTTTGAGTGGAGAAAGTGTGAACTGTCCCTTTAACAGATCATCATGTTTCACATGTACAGTATTTATTCTTAGATTATTTTTTATGATGCCGACAAATATCCTCTCTGATTTTGTGTTAGATTAATAGCTAGATGTTTTTGGTTGCTGACACATTGGGTTTGTTTAATAAAACATCCAACAGTTTGTTGTTCCTTCAGAGTTTTAGATAGAATTTTCATGCTGATTTTCAAACCATTCAAAGCTTACATTTCAACCCTTAAAGCACCATGGTTTCCCTTTCTCTCTCTCTGGACAGTAAAGGACTTTTTTCACCTTTTCTCTTTTCACGCTCACACTTCTGGGTGTAGCCCCTCAGAGGATCACCATGGAAACGCCCGAAAGACAGTGATGGATGAGGCTGACAGCTGGGGTGTCACCTGACTAACTGACCTCAGACAAGCCTTTACACCGGCACAACTAAGCCCACGCATTATCCTGATTCTGGTTTAAGTTTCCATTCGCTAAACAGGTTTAAATAGATGTTTACATAGATGTTTAAACGGATGTTTAATAGATTTGATGTGGAAATAGATGTTTAATAGAGGATGGTGATGGTGATGGTGATAGTGATAGTGATGTGATAGTGATCTCCACACTAACACCTCTTTCTCATAGCCTTCTTCCTAAAGTCTACCTCTGAATAACTTTGACCTTGAGGCCAAAAATAACAAGGCAACAGTTATGGAGAGCTAGACACACACACACACAGCAGTGGCCCTCCCAGCAGGCGGCAGAATGCCTGTGAAACAGATCGTGTCGTCCTTCCGTCCAAAGACCCCAGCCACACACACACACAATTGGAGAGAGTTTATCTGATACTGGATATGAGGTTATCAACATCTCCCTGACAGACTGATCTCTTCATCAGCACTCTGCCAGACTGGGTGGAAATGTCAGGGTGGACAACCCACACACACTTACAAGCACGCTCACACCCTGGAGAGTATCTTGTCACAGCCCTGATCTGACCTCTGGCCTTAGCCATGTCTTCATCAGGCGCTTCACATGTGTTAACAATAAGAGCAACATATAAATATGGAATTACATAAAACCCTTTTTAATATTAGAGTATATAGTATATAAATAGAGATGGAAACCCTATGACAGAACATGAGAAACCTTAACCTTAACAATAACAATATGACAGAACATAAGAAACCCTAACCCTATGACAGAACATGAGAAACCTTAACCCTAACCCTATGACAGATCATAAGAAACCCTAACCCTAACCTTATGACAGATCATAACAAACCCTAACCCTATGACATAACTTGAGAAACCTTAACCCTAACCCTAACCCTATCCCTATGACAGATCATGGGAAACCCTAACCCTAACCCTCTGACAGATCATAAGAAACCCTAACCCTATGACAGATCATAAGAAACCCTAACCCTAACCCTATGACAGATCATAAGAAACACATGTCTCTCTTTTCTTTATCGGTTCTGTTATTTCATTTCTGATATTTCTGTTCTATGAAAGAGTATTTGAGACCGGAGCTCTACTCTCTAGCAGTGAAAATGCCTCGCAGCAGTGAAGAGGTGTTTCTAAAAGCGTCTTCATTTCCAGCTATTAGTCATGCCCTGAATGCTGCACGCTTACACCACCTACACATGTATCCAGCAAATAGACACTTCTGAACTCTGCTCCCTGCATATATAGCCCACCTACCACACACGTACAAACACACGTACACACACTCACACACGTACACACACACTTACAAACCCACGTACACACACACATACAAACACACGTACTCACACACTCACACTTGTACACACATTCAAACACGTACACGCACACAAACACACGTACACACACTCACACACACACACACACAAACATCCTGTCTTGGCTCTCTGATTCCCTCTGATGTGCAAGCTACAGCCCCGACTCCATGACGGACATAACGAAATGTACTACAACTGTTGCTGAAATATGGATGTTACTAAAAGTATCCCTTGGAGTAATGGTTCACATCTCAATTGTGAGACAAAAGTCTTGACTAGCTAATTTAAAATAGAGCGTATAGTTTTCTGGGGTTCTCACTCACTGACCATCCAGTGCGAAATGTGCGCGCTGGACTGTTTCTACATGTGTGGGAGAAAGCTTGAATAAATCCGAGATCGGGGGCAGCAGCATACTTCCTACTTTGACTCATCACTGTGACTTTTCAACTCACACTTATAGTTTACCTAGAACACCAAACCTCGATGATTAGGATTGGTGGAAACTGTACAAAAGCAAAAGAGCGTCTTCCATCGATTTTAATTTTTTTATTAAATGTTTTTAATTTTCTTTTTCCAGGCTCTTCGCTCGCGTAGTGTCACAACATGAAGATGAGGCGTCCATGGCAGCATGGTTCCCGAGACTAGTGTGGCACGGACACACTACTACCTACCTTCTCTGGTGGAAACCTGGATCTGCAGTGACACCTAGCGCTTTTATTGAAACATTACATCAAAATAAATATTAACGTGAATGAAGAATCTAAGTTGGTTCGGGGTTATTGTGTTGCCATTCGCGTTTCAAAATCTATCAGACAACTCTCCATAGACTTACAGAAAGAAAGCATCCACCTCTTCAAAAAGTATTATTTCAAGTGCCATTTTATACAAATAACCAATATTTAATAACCAACTCCAGTAGGATTCAAATTAGCCTACTATATGTTTCATATTGTCTCTGGGAGTGATGGAAAATGCAGATGTGAGACTCTTGCAGCTATGAAGCTCTTGATCGTTATTGTTTTTTCTATTGTTATTAACGGAGATTCAACTTTCCACGCAGAATGCACATTTCTTGGTGAAAATTAAACGTTACCTCCACTAGGGGCAGTGGAAACCATATAATGAACCAGGCCATTTATTCTATTTCAGGCTAAAGCCAACAGATGTTCTTAAACAATAGGCCATTATCTGTCAAATACTTTTCATTTCAAAAGTTTACTTTGAACTGTCACTCATTCTTTCACAAACGTGAAGATAATAGATAGATAACATAAAGACAAACGTTAATGTAGCCTATTCAGTCCTAGCTTGCCACGGAGATGTATGTTGCGGGACAAATATAGACGACTCAGTTTCAAGGTCATTACAACTTTCACTGAAGATACACTGTTTTCATGAGTATTTTTTCACCAACAGGATTGGAATGGAACCGTCCACTCTCCCCCCACGGCCCTTACTGTACCATAGGGAGGGGCTACACACCGCCGGCCAGCCCCGACACAGAGACCCACAGTTACCGCAGTCCGATGAAACAACGACCCACAACTAACTAACCTGTCAGCCAACAACAAGCAACTTTAGCATGCCCTTTCTGATAGTTAAAATGGCCCTACATATGTGATAGCCTATCAAACGATTTCGTAGATTTTGAAAATTACAGGAGGAGGTTTTGGGAAAACCAGGATTTGAAGAGTGAGCTAGGAAGAGAGACAACGGATCTCCACACCAGTATAAAATAACGTCGAAACACGCTATCCACGGTGCGACATAGTTTCAACTCTTTTAGGTAAGTAGAAAACCTTCTGTTCGTTTTAATTGATTTTATGGAAAATCGGCATTCTTCTAAAATTCAGTGGGGCGGATACCGATCCATTTAAAATATGGGTCATTGTGTCTGCATGCAGCTGCAGCAGTAACGCTTTACGACCAACTAACCTACATTTATTTACACGTTCCCTCTCTTCCTTAGAGTGGTCTATCTAAGAGGTAAATGGTCTGTGGTTGAAAATGGCTATTTATTGCTATAGAAGAGAGATGTATAACGCCTACATTTTTAACATGTTATCAAAGTGTTCGCTCTGAAACCAAAGGCGAGGTTGCGTGGCAGCCATAGTGGTCGGGTAGCATTCTCACCGACTGGCTTAAGACTCTTTTAAGACTGTTTTGGTGAATTATATCAATTTTTTTCTAACTA
>CM030190.1:350307-365307 GCA_017639675.1 Aplochiton taeniatus
CAGTGATCATGTCCAGAGGGTTACACACACACACACACACACACACACACACACACACACACACACCCTCTCTCTCACACAGCTGTGGTATAGCTCATAGCCTGATGTAGAGAGTAGTTTTTTTGGGTCCAGGATTATTGGAAGTCTCCCCTCCCTCCATGTTGTGGAGAGAGCAAGCTCTACGTGAATCTGAAAGCCCTCGTTTGAATCTAGAGATGGAGGTTTTGGGTGAATTACTTTGGCAATAGGGTTCTGTTGTAATTTACTGAGTGAGAGAGTGTTGTGGTGTGTTGTGAGAGAGACAGTGTGGAATGTTACACACTATGTACTCTTCATACCAGACCCAAACTAGTCCAGACCCAAACTAGACCCAGACCAGTCCAGACCCAAACTAGACCCAGACCCAAACCAGTCTAGACCCAAACTAGACCCAGATCCAGAGCCGGTTGTCTCCCAGTAGCTCTGAGTTTTCAGTCGTTACTAGATCAAAGATTAACACCATCCCAGTTTAACCAGTGATTAATCCTCTCCAGTTTAACAAGTAACCAGTAACCAGTAACCTAACCTAACCTCTCCTCTCCTCTCCTCTCCTCACCTCTCCTCTCTCCTCTGATCAGGTGATCTTGGTCTCAGCCAATAAGCTGACCCGTTACATCGAGCCCTGTCAGCTGACTGATGAGTTTGCAGGTAGTCTGGACTACGACCACATGGATTGGCTCAACAAGAGACTGGTGAGCAGATCACATGACTCCTGGCTCCACATCACAGACCACAGACTTTAGTATCTTCATGCTGAGCCTGATGTGTGTGTGTGTGTGTGTGTGTGTGTGTGTGTGTGTGTGTGTGTGTGTGTGTGTGTGTGTGTGGACACCCTTTAGGTGTTTGAGAAGTTCACCAGGGAGTCTTCGTCTCTGCTGGACGAGCTGGCCCTCATTAACGACAGTGAGAAGATCAGCCAGATGGACAAAGACAGGTGACACCCACACCACTCTGACCCTGTGTTAGACTGACCCTGTGTTAGAGTGAGGACTGTCTGACTGTGCTCTCCTCCTGTCCCTAGGCCCCCGGACTGTGACTTCCTGCCGTCCTTGGATCCAGAGACTGTTCTTCAGACAGGTAGATCACGTCGCCACAGTTACTGATATGTCACCACGGTTGCGTCCTGATGGACAGCTACTCTAGCAGTAACTCTGTGTATCTGTGTGCTCGTTCTACTGCAAGGACAATGTTTCTTCAGTGCCATAGTTGTGTGTGTATGCGGGCATGCGTGCGTGCGTGCGTGCGTGCGCTAGGCCAGTGAAAGGAGCTTTGTCTCAGAATCAGGCTGAGAGTCACTGTCTCTGGTACTGGTCTTCCCCCTCCAGCCTCTCTCTCTCTCTCTCTCTCTCTCTCTCTCTCTCTCTCTCTCTCTCTCTCTCTCTCTCTCTCTCTCTCTCTCTCACACACACACACAAAGGAGAGAGCTCTGTTCTCCTCTCCTCTCCTCCTCCACCCATCCCCCCATCCCTCCATCTCTCCACCCCTCCTCCAGACCCCTGACTCTCTGTGTCTTCGTCTTCTCTCCAGGTCATGAGTTGTTGTCTGAGCTGCAGCAACGTCGCTTCAACGGCTCAGAGGGAGGAGGAGGAGAGCAGGGTGGAGGTACACTAACCCTGTCTACCTGCCTGTCTGCCTCTGTCTGTCTTGTCTGCCTGTCTGCCTGCCTGTCTGTCTGCCTGCCTGCCTGCCTGCCTGCCTGCCTGCCTGCCTGCCTGCCTGCCTGCCTGCCTGCCTGCCTGTCTCTGTCTGTCTGTCTGTCTGTCTGTCTGTCTGTCTGTCTGTCTCTGTCTGCCTGTCTGTCTGCCTGTCTTGCCTGCCTGCCTGCCTGCCTGCCTGTCTGTCTGTCTGTCTGTCTGTCTGTCTGTCTGTCTGTCTGTCTCTCCTGGTCTGTATTTGAACAGTGTTGTATGTCTCTCTTCTCCAGCTCTCTGCTGTGTCACTCTGTCTGTATCTGAACAGTGTTGTATATCTGACTGTCTCTCTGTCTGTATCTGAACAGTATTGTAGATGTCTCTCCTCCAGGCCTGAACATTGTGGCCATGCCTCCTCCAGGTCTCTCCTGGTCTCCCATGGATGAGGAGCTCCTGGCTCAGCCTCAGGTCCTGAAGCTGCTGGACTCCCTGAGGGAGCAGTACACCCGCTACCAGGAGATCTGCAGACAGAGGAGCAAACGCTGCCAGCTGGAGGAGATACACACCAAGGTCATGCAGGTAACACACACACACACACAGGCTAGAGCATTCAGTCGGCACTGTAAACTTCCCTCTCTCTGTCTGGGTTGGAGCCGCGCCACCGAGCTGAGCTGTGTCTGCAGTGTTAACACCCCCCCTCTCTGTCTCTCTCTCTCTCTCTCTCTCTCTGTGTCTGTCTCTCTCTCTCTCTCTCTCTCTCTCTCTCTCTCTCTCTCTCTCTCTCCGTTTCTGTCTCTCTCTCTCTCTCTCTCTCTCCGTTTCTGTCTCTCTCTCTCTCTCTCTCTCTCTCTCTCTCTCCGTTTCTGTCTCTCTCTCTCCTAGTTGAGCATAGATCTATAGACTGATAGATCTGTTAGCAGGGTCAGGACGGGCTCAGTCTAATTCTGAAGAAGAAGCTGAGGTTGCTATGGAGATGTCGGTGGCCAGCCTATAGGATTAGAGGAGGAGGAGGAGGAGGGGGGGTGGGCTGTCCTAGTTTTAGCTCTGTTCTGCTGTGTGTATGGAATAAAGAGTAGCCAGTGAACTAGGTCGCTGTGTGTGTGTGTGTGTGTGTGTGTGTGTGTGTGTGTGTGTGTGTGTGTGTGTGTGTGTGCGCGCAGGTGGTGAACTGGCTGGAAGGGCCTGGTCTGGAGCAGCTGAGGAGCCAGTGGGCCATCGGAGATTCCATCAGAGCCTCCCAGGCCCTGCAGCAGAAACATGAAGAGATCGAGACCCAGCACAGCGTAAGACACACACACACACACACACACACACACACACACAGAGAGAGAGAGATCGAGAGAGCGTTTCCTGTATCGCAGCAGGAAGTAGGTCAGAGAACGTGATTCCACACCAGCAGAGGGAGACAGAGGAACCTGATTACATCCTGCTATCCTTACAGCATCTCTATTTCCCTATGTGTGTAGGAGTGGTTTGCGGTGTACGTGGAGCTGAACCAGCAGATAGCTGCCTTGCTGAGCTCTGGTGATGAAGAGGAGCATGCAGAACTCAAGGCTCTCCAGCAGCAGCTCAGTGATGTCTGCTACAGACAGGCCTCCCAGCTGGAGAACAGACAGAATGTACTGCAGGCCGCACATGACTTCCACGGCACCGCCCAGGATGTAAGCACACACGCACACCTCTCAGGACGTAAGGACACACACACACACACACACACACACCTCTCAGGACGTAAGGACACACACACACACACACACACACACACACACACCTCTCAGGACGTAAGGACACACACACACACACACACACACATCTCTCAGGACGTAAGGACACACACACATACACACACACACACACACACACACACCTCTCAGCACATAAGGACACACACACACACACACACACCTCTCAGGACGTAAGAACACACATACACACACCCACCTCTCAGCACGTAAGGACACACACACACCTCTCAGGACGTAAGGACACACACACACACACACACACACACACACCTCTCAGCATGTAAGGACACACACACAGACACACACACACACACACACACACCTCTCAGCACGTAAGGACACACAAACACCACCTACACATCTGTTAGTGTTAATCTCTGCTGTGAGCCAGCCCTGTACGGTGGCCATAGAGGTTCAGTTTTGGACAGCATTAAAGTGTGAGCTCTATGGCGGCCCCTGTTTGTCTCCTCTAGCTTTCCCAGCAGCTGGACGGTCTACTGGGCATGCTCTGTGCTGACGTTGCCCCCGCCGACGGAGCTGCTATCCAGCAGACCCTCAAACACCTAGAGGAGAAACTCAAGAGTGTCGGTGAGGACACACACAAGCTCTCTCTCTCTCTCTCTCTCTCTCTCTCTCTCTCTCTCTCTCTCTCTCTCTCTGTCTCTCTCTCTCTCTTACACACACACACACATGAGCTATCTCTCTTACACACACACACACACACACACACACAAGCATTCTCTGGAGTCTGGTTGTTTTCTCTTGAGTGTATCAGCACTGGATGGTGTGTGTTTGTGTGTTGATCCTGGTGTACTGCCCTGTGTGTCCTGCAGAGGGCGCCCTCCAGGGCCTGTGTAGTTGTGTGTGTGTTGATCCTGGTGTACTGCCCTGTGTGTCCTGCAGAGGGCGCCCTCCAGGGCCTGTGTGTGTGTGTGTGTGTCTGTGTGTGTGTGTGTGTGTGTGTGTTGATCCTGGTGTACTGCCCTGTGTGTCCTACAGAGGGCGCCTTCCATGGCCTGGCCTGTGTATTTGTGTGTGTGTGTGTGTGTTGATCCTGGTGGACTGCCCTGTGTGTCCTGCAGAGGGTGCCCTCCAGGGCCTGAAGGAGAAGGGCCAGGGCCTGATGGAGCAGATGTCCACCCAGACCTCCTGGTGTGAGGACAAGGAGGCTCCCGAGGAGAACAAGGAGAACATGGAACACATCCACTCTGTCATGGAGGATATGGCACTTCGCAAACAGAGGTAAACACAACCTTTGCCCTCTGACCTCTCATCATATCTATACATATCCTAACCTACTCATGACCTACCCCTCTGTAATGATGTTGTTGTAAGTGTGAGGACATGGTAGATGTATCGATGTTGTTGTTGTAGGTGTGAGGACATGGTAGATGTATTGATGTTGTTGTTGTAGGTGTGAGGACATGATAGATGTATTGATGTTGTTGTTGTTGTAGGTGTGAGGACATGGTAGATGTATTGATGTTGTTGTTGTTGTAGGTGTGAGGACATGGTAGATGTATTGATGTTGTTGTTGTTGTAGGTGTGAGGACATGGTAGATGTATTGACGTTGTTGTTGTTGTTGTTGTTGTAGGTGTGAGGACATGGTAGATGTATTGATGTTGTTGTTGTTGTTGTAGGTGTGAGGACATGGTAGATGTTAGGAGGCTGAAGATGCTCCAGATGGTCCAGCTCTTTAAATGTGAAGAAGACGCTTCTCAGGTCAGTGCCACTCCAGAGCACTAGTTCACACAGTTGGCCAATGCAATATAAAAAATATAACTACCTGTATGCAACCCCACAACACCTGTTTACCTGCATGGAACACCACAACACCTGTTTACCTGTATGGAACCCCACAACACCTGTTCACCTGTACGGATCCCAACAAGTAAGTGTGTGTGTGTGTGTGTGTGTGTGTGTGTGTGTGTGTGTGTGCAGGCGGTGGAGTGGCTGGGGGAGCTGTTGGAGGCTCTGTTGAGGACCCACACCAGGCTGGGGGAGGACGCCCAGGAGACCAGGGCCCTGCTGGACAAACACAGGAAGTTTGTCGACGTGGCACAGGTACCACACAGGAAGTTAACACACCGAGCCTGTGCCAGATGACACAAACATACTATATATATCCCTCCCCCCCCTCTTTCTGCTCAGAGTAACTCTCTCCCCCCCCCCCCCCCCCCCCCCCCCAGAGTACCTATGACTATGGTCGTCAGCTGCTGCAGGCCACGGTGGTGCTGTGCCAGTCCCTCCGCTGCACCACGCGTTCCTCTGGGGACACCTTGCCCCGTCTCAACCGGCTCTGGAAACAGTTCAGCCTCACGGCCGAGGAGAGACTGGCCCGTCTGGAGCTAGCATGCTGTTTCCACTGTGCCGCAGAGAAGGTACACACACACACACACACACACACACACACACACACACACACACACACACACACACATAGAGGAGCCTTTCCCCTGTATGAAGAGACTGGCCCGTCTGGAGCTAGCATGCTGTTTCCACTGTGCCGCAGAGAAGGTACACACACACACACACACACACACACACACACACACATAGAGGAGCCTTTCCCCTGTATGAAGAGACTGGCCCGTCTGGAGCTAGCATGCTGTTTCCACTGTGCCGCAGAGAAGGTACACACACACACACATAGAGGAGCCTTTCCCCTGTATGAAGGAGGCCAAAGAGGCACAAGGGTTATAGCCTTTCATATACGTACATCCTTCTAAAAGGGAAGACATTTTACGTCTTTGGTTTTAAATTCTGTGTGTGCGTGTGTGTGTGTGTGTGTCTGTGTGTGTTCCAGGTGCTGCAGGAGAATGAGGATCTGCAGGAGGAGCCGGTTGCCGTGGAGGAGGAGGTGTTTGAGGAGGTGGAGGCGCTGGGGAAAACTCTACTGGACAGACTCACTGTACCAGTCATCTTCCCCGACGGGTGGGCCACACACACACACACACACACACACACACACATGCAGAAATACATGGGATATTCAGGCCTAGCCTTGCTAACTGTCACCTCTCTCTCTGTTTGTGTGTGTGTGTGTCTGTGTGTGTGTGTGTGTGTGTGTGTGTGTGTGTGTGTGTGTGTGTGTGTGTAGTGGTGAGCAGTACTTTGGCAGTCCAGGTGACATGGCCTCGTCAGCAGACTGCTTCAAAGAGCGCATGATGCTTGTGCAGGAACGCAGACTACAGCTGGAGCAGGAAGGGGAGGGGCTACCACAGGAAGGGGAGGGGCTACCACAGGAAGGGGTGGGTCTGGACCCACAGGAAGGGGAGGGGCTGGACCAACAGGAAGCGGAGGGTCTGGGCCCACAGGAAGACAGAGAGCTTGGCCTTGAGGATGAGGAGGAGTTATGTGACAGGGAGGAGGAAGAGGAGGGTACTGAAGATGAGCTGCAGGAAGCAGAGGTGAAGTTAGTTTCTCAGCACTGCTGAAGCAGAATGAAACTAAGGCTGCCCCTAGTGGAGACATACGGTACAACACCGTCCTCTACAGCATCTCCTCCCCCCTTCCCCTCCTCAGTGCATTATAACCTCCTCCTCAGTGCATTATAACCTCCTCCTCCTCAGTGCATTATAACCTCTTCCTCCTCCTCAGTGCATTATAACCTCCTCCTCCTCCTCCTCTGTGCAGTGTGAGCTCATCCTAGCTCCTGTCCACTTCAAACATTTACACTCAGGCAATAGAGCGGGCTCCTAACTCTGACACACATCGAGAGTCTTACAAAGAGAACAACAGCTCCCCGCCTCCCGCACTCAACAACTCACACTAGATGAACGAGATGTGTCACCATGACAACGAGATGGACTGTGTTGTTTTTCTTTTTGCCTTCACATGGGATCGCTGAACTTTGACCTGGCCAGTACTGGTGCTCTGAAGGCTTGATCAGTGCTCCAACGCTATGCTGCGAGAGGTCTGCTGAAGCTCTTCCCTTAGACAAGCTATCACTATCTGGCCCTGCTTGGCCTTGTAGGGGTTGAACTAGGCTACTGACTAGCCCTGTTTGACCCTATAGTAGACACCAGTCTACTGACTTGCCCTGGATGTGATTACAACATGTACTGGAGTAGAGACGTGACATTTCCAGGCTTGGCCTGCTGAGGGTGCTGTTTCACTAAACTCAGCCTCGGCTCGTCCTCATGGAGTCAATGCTATTGCTTTTGAATATAAGATTGAATGCTTCAGTGAAAATGTACGAGCAGAGCTTTTTTCTAAAGGTAAGATTAAATGATATGTGAAATTATGATTCATCCAGAATGACACAGAAAGTGATGCAGTGTAATTGCTTTGGTTTCTCTATTCCAAGTTATCTGTCAGTCTCATCAACATACTGTAAGCATAAAACAATAAACTCTTAAACATTGTTTGTCTAAATAACTTTGTTCTCATTGTTGTCACTTAGTTGTTAGGGTTAGGGTTAACTTTTATTCTGCTGGTGTCATTGTCGTACAATTCTGGAGAGGTGCGGGCGCCTGGGCGGGGTCTACAGTGATGTGGGCGGGGTTCACAGTGATGTGGGCGGGGTTCACAGTGATGTGGGCGGGGTTCACAGTGATGTGGGCGGGGTCTACAGTGATGTGGGCGGGGTTCACAGTGATGTGGGTGGGGTTCACAGTGATGTGGGCGGGGTTCACAGTGATGTGGGCGGGGTCTACAGTGATGTGGGCGGGGTTCACAGTGATGTGGGCGGGGTTCACAGTGATGTGGGCGGGGTTCACAGTGATGTGGGCGGGGTCTACAGTGATGTGGGCGGGGTTCACAGTGATGTGGGTGGGGTTCACAGTGATGTGGGCGGGGTTCACAGTGATGTGGGCGGGGTTCACAGTGATGTGGGCGGGGTCTACAGTGATGTGGGCGGGGTTCACAGTGATGTGGGTGGGGTTCACAGTGATGTGGGCGGGGTTCACAGTGATGTGGGCGGGGTTCACAGTGATGTGGGCGGGGTCTACAGTGATGTGGGCGGGGTTCACAGTGATTTAGGTGGGGTTCACAGTGATGTGGGCGGGGTTCACAGTGATGTGGGCGGGGTTCACAGTGATGTGGGTGGGGTCCACAGTGATGTGGGTGGCGTCCACAGTGATGTGGGTGGGGTCTACAGCGTTGATGTGGGTGGGGTCCACAGTGGTGATGTGGGCGGGGGCCACAGCGATGTGGGCGGGGTCCACAGTGATGTGGGTGGGGTCTACAGCGTTGATGTGGGCGGGGGCCACAGTGGTGATGTGGGCGGGGGCCACAGTGATGTGGGTGGGGTTCACAGTGATGTGGGTGGGGTCTACAGCGTTGATGTGGGTGGGGTTCACAGTGAGGTGGGCGGGGTCCACAGTGATGTGGGTGGGGTTCACAGTGATGTGGGTGGGGTTCACAGTGATGTGGATGGGGTCTACAGCGTTGATGTGGGTGGGGTCCACAGTGGTGATGTGGGTGGGGGCCACAGTGATGATGTGGGCGGGGTTCACAGTGATGTGGGTGGGGTCCACAGTGATGTGGGCGGGGGCCACAGTGATGATGTGGGCGGGGGCCACAGTGATGTGGGTGGGGTCCACAGTGGTGATGTGGGCGGGGGCCACAGTGATGTGGGCGGGGGCCACAGTGATGTGGGTGGGGTTCACAGTGATGTGGGTGGGGTCTACAGCGTTGATGTGAGCGGGGGCCACAGTGATGTGGGTGGGGTTCACAGTGATGTGGGTGGGGTCTACAGCGTTGATGTGGGTGGGGTTCACAGTGAGGTGGGCGGGGTCCACAGTGATGTGGGTGGGGTTCACAGTGATGTGGATGGGGTCTACAGCGTTGATGTGGGTGGGGTCCACAGTGGTGATGTGGGCGGGGGCCACAGTGATGATGTGGGCGGGGTTCACAGTGATGTGGGTGGGGTCCACAGTGATGTGGGCGGGGGCCACAGTGATGATGTGGGCGGGGGCCACAGTGATGTGGGTGGGGTCCACAGTGATGTGGGTGGGGTTCACAGTGATGTGGGTGGGGTCTACAGCGTTGATGTGGGTGGGGTCCACAGTGATGTGGGCGGGGTCCACAGTGATGTGGGCGGGGTCCACGGTGATGTGGGCGGGGTTCACGGTGATGTGGGTGGGGTCCACGGTGATGTGGGCGGGGTTCACAGTGATGTGGGTGGGGTTCACAGTGATGTGGGTGGGGTTCACAGTGATGTGGGTGGGGTTCACAGCGTTGATGTGGGTGGGGTTCACAGTGATGTGGGCGGGGTTCACAGTGATGTGGGTGGGGTCCACAGCGTTGATAAAAGGCATTGTTGGCGTTTCAGTCGTTTCCCTCCACTCAATATTCTATAAATAGTTAGCAAAGCCGACAACTATCTCAGCTATCCCAAAGATAGTATCTTCAGCTTCCCCCTTCCAATCCCAGCTGTTTATGCAAAGAAAGGGCTCTGTTGATGTGGGACTATAACCCAACCGTCTCTGTTGATGGGAGACCAAGGTTTGTAAGTAACGGAATGCATGTAAAAGCATTATTAATATATTTTAAAAAATTCAAACACAAAAAATTGGTATTTGTAATCCGTTACAGTTACAGAAAAAGACTAATCAAACTACATATACTTTAAATAAATACTGTGATTACTAAAAATGTGTCTCTGATTCTTTACTATGAACGATGGTATGTGCCAATATGAGCGCGCAAGCATTCAAATTCTCTTTGATGCAGGTCGGAACGTTGCACTGAAAGAAACATGTCAAACAGCGATGAGAACGCCTTTACTATTGCAGAAGCTTGTAAACGTCAAGTCCCACATTAGCTTGGCTTTGTTCAGCATTGTAAAGTTAGCTTGTTCTTTTGTATTTGTCTCTTGAGGTAAGAAATGTGATAGGGCTTTTAGATTTACTGTCAACAGCTGAGTTTATTCGCTAACGTTAGCTAATAGTAATTTAGCTCTGCTTGACATTATTTTGTTTTGCCTTAGCTAGGTAGGCTAAATGGTGTGAAGTTTTGTAGCTGCAATGCTTAATTTTTTTTGGTTGCTTTAAGCTAAATGAGGTGACTAAATCCAAAATATGGAATGTTTCCATCACTGGAATAAATGGAAAAAAGTACAGACAATAATTTCTGCCTTCATCATTTCATTATCTTTTTAAATAAATAAGGTGTTTAATGAAAAACGAATCAAAAAATGTTCTGAAGTGTTTAGATTACCGAGATTGCAGAGATTTAGAAATCCTTTGGATTATATAACAAATTACAAATTCAAGGAAGTAATCTGGAATGGAATACATTTTGAAAGTAGCCCTCCCAACCCTGTGTGGGACTATAACCCAACAGTCTCTGTTGATGTGAGACTATAACCCAACAGCCTCTGTTGATGTGAAACTAGTAACCCAACAGTCGCTGTTGATGTGAGACTAATAACCCAACAGTCTCTGTTGATGTGGGACTATAACCCTACAGTCTCTGTTGATGTGAGACTATAACCCTACAGTCTCTGTTGATGTGGGACTATAACCCAACAACCTCTATTGATGTGAAACTAAAAACCCAACAACCTCTATTGATGTGGGACTATGGGTTAGTAGTACAGGGTTAATGTTAGGGTTAGTAGCACAGGGTTAGGGTTAGGGTTAGTAGTGCAGGCCTCAAGGAGCTTCAGCAGCAAGCACAGTGTTGTTGTTGGGACAACCTCAGCCATAACTCAACAGTCGGATCTGTTCAGCTCTACTGCTCTGTGGGCACTCTGACCTTTGACCTTACTGTGACCTTCAACACAAGGCTGTTGTGCTGATGAGACATCTCAGTGTTTAAAGGGTGGGGGGTGGGGGTGGGGGGTTGGGGAGGGCGTGTTGTTCTCTCTCTAACACAGCTCGGCATTGTGGGGTTTGTTCATCTGGAGAGGTTTTAGTGGGCAGACTGTCAGCCCCGGTCTCAGAGCTGACAGATCAACTGTGTTTAGACATTTAGACGCTGGACTCTCTCTCTCTCTGTTAGACAGTTAGACAGGGCTTTCTCTCTGTCATGGTAGGGTTAAGGGTTAGGGTAAAGCGTTAGGGTAAAGTGTTAGAGTTTAGGTTAGACTGGGGCGCTGGACTCTCTTTGACAGAGTAGGGCTGGAGAGTGACCTCGGCTCTAACTAATATGTATGTAGGACACATACACACACACATACACACATACACACACACACATACACACACACATTCTTCTTTTCTTTGTAGTTCATAGTCTGAACTTCCTGACAGCTTACTGAACTTCTTATCCTAACCCTTCTAGAGTTTGATATGATCACTTTGTTGACTGGCTCTCTAGGAGCCCAGCATGCACCTTCACAGAGCATCAGAGAGGACATGTGTATGTGCGTGTGTGTGTGTGTGTGTGTGTGTTTGTGTGTGTGTGTGTGTGTGTGTGTGTGTGTTCTTCCTTTTGATGATGTAGACTGTTCTCTATCTCTTCCTTCCATTGTGCTGCCGTCAGGGATCTCACACACACACACACACACACACACACTAGGGACAGGCTCCAGGACGGTCTCCAGTCACCAGAAACAATATCTTTCCAAGCCCTTGCTTGACATTTAACACGAGTCAGAGTACACTTCATATTGTCCAGATATATGACTTCACTTTCAAAGATATTTCATCAGAATGATAGAAATAACAAGCTGAGGAGGATTGTGAAAGCAGATCCTAGCAGGTCGCTGTGTAAAGCCATGCCATCTCTCAGAGCTGTACTGGTACTTACGCCATCTCTCAGAGCCGTCCTGGTACTTACACCATCTCTCAGAGCCGTCCTGGTACTTACACCATCTCTCAGAGCCGTACTGGTACTTACACCATCTCTCAGAGCCGTACTGGTACTTACACCATCTCTCAGAGCCGTGCTGGTACTTACACCATCTCTCAGAGCCGTGCTGATACTTACACATGCTCTGGCTCTTGGTTGTCATAACAACAACAACAACATCAACAGCTAACTTCATGACAACGAAACCACTGCTGTTACATTCACTTGAGGGGCCTGAGGTAGTTTATTGCTAATTTTGGTATTTGTTGTTGTATATGTCTTTGGTGTTATATGGTGTGTATGTGTGTGTGTGTGTGTGGGGGGGGGGGGGATAAGACAGAGAAGGCAACAGAACACCAAACTAAGTTTGACAGATGTCTGTAACTTGCAAGTCTATGTGTGTGTGAGTGAGTGAGGGGGTCTGTGTGTGTGTGTGTGTGTGTGTGTGTGTGAGTGAGTCTCTCTCTGATAATCCTGCTGGAAACTAGCTATTTTTACCTTCCCTCCCCCTTTCTCTCTCTCTGCCCCTCCCCCCTCTCTATCTTTTTCCCTGCCTCCCTTTCTCGCCCCTTTCTCTCTCCCCCTCTCTCTCTCTCTCTCTCTCTCTCTCTCTCTCTCTCTCTCTCTCTCTCTCTCTCCCTCTCCCTCTCCCTCTCTCTCTCTCTCTCTCTCTCTCTCTCTCTCTCTCTCTCTGTCCACTGTTGCCCTCTGTTTCCATACAGACTCAACCCACTCACAACTTTGCCGACAGCCGTGGTGTTTGTGACAGAGTGTGACGGCTCTCTCTCTCTGCGGCTCTCTCTCGTTGTGCGTGTGTGTATGTTTGGTGTGTGTGTGTGTGTGTGTGTGTATGTCCTACAGAACTCACCAAAGGAGCTGAACGGAATACTGTAGAAAGAAGAAGAGGCACCTTCATATTTAATACTGAAGACAAACCTGTATTCTCCCTATCTGGACTGGAGCATAGGAACCGTTCTACACCGGACCGGATCTATTGACTGTGGAGCGTCTACTGAATGTGTCAGAGGTTGGTCTGTCTCCCAGACCGCTGCAGATAGGAGGAGAGAGGAAGAAGGGAACAGACAGGAGAAGGATAGAGGGATAGAGAGAGGGAAGGACGAGAAGAAGTGTGAAGTGTGAAGAACTGTATGTTGGTAGGGTTAGGGTTGCTATGCTGATCTGAGAGACTGTGGGTGTGTTTGTAGGGTTAGGGCTGGTGTTAGGGTTAGGGTTGCTATGCTGATCTGAGTCTGTGTGTATTGGTAGGGTTAGGGTTGCTATGCTGATCTGAGAGACTGTGTGTTTGTAGGGTTAGGGTTAGGGCTGGTGTTAGGGTTAGGGTTGCTATGCTGATATGAGAGACTGTGTTTGTAAGGTTAGGGTTGGTGTGCAGATCTGAGAGACTGTGTGTGTGTGTGTGTGTGTGTGTGTGTGTGTGTAGGAGGATGGGAAGGAAGAGCTGTCGGGAAGGAGAGCAACAAGACTCTGTTTGAACCAGAGACACAGAGAGGAGTCCAGAGGAGGAGCAGGAGGAGTCACTGTCCTGTGCTGCACCTCCAGAGTACAGAGGAGCAGGAGGAGGAGTCACTGTCCTGTGCTGCACCTTCAGAGTACAGAGGAGCAGGAGCAGGAGTCACTGTCCTGTGCTGCACCTCCAGAGTACAGAGGAGCAGGAGGAGGAGGAGTCACACTGTCCTGTGCTGCACCTCCAGAATACAGAGGAGAAGGAGGAGTCACTGTCCTGTACTGCACCTCCAGAGTGCAGAGGAGCAGGAGGAGGAGTCACCTGCCCTGTGCTGCACCTCCAGAGTACAGAGGAGCAGGAAGAGGAGGAGTCACTGTCCTGTGGTGCACCTCCAGAGTACAGAGGAGCAGGAGGAGTCACTGTCCTGTGCTGTACCTCCTGGGTACAGAGGAGGAGGAGGAAGAGGAGGAGGAGTCTGAATGACGCTGGGTGAGGAGGAGAGGAGGACGTCCTGTGTTGGAAAAGGAGACATGGCTCCGCCCTCTTCCACCACCATAAGCACCATAGCTGTCCAGGCTGGCCAATCACACGTCATCGTCACTATACTCAAGGTAGGCATCCACCAATGGCCTTCTGGCTGCTACCGTCATGCTCTGGGTCAGGTGCGTGTGCGTGTGTGTGTGTGTGTGTGTGTGTGTGTGTGTGTGTGTGTGTCTGAGGGTCTTTCATCGTGAAGCCATTAGAGTAACCGAGGCCGGTCTCTGTTTGGGTTGGTCACCACGGCAACGATCTGACGAGACATATCAATCCGCTTGTCTCCGTTCATAATGTCTGATCGATCACACATAAATACACACATAAATACACACATTAATACACACATAAATACACCCATTAATACACACATTAATACACACATGAGTACACCCATTAATACACCCATTAATGCACCCATTAATACACACATTAATACACACATTAATACACACATCAGTAAGCCCTTAGCTTATCTCTCCTCCACAAGATTTAACACATATTTACATGGTGTTAATGTAGATTTTGTTATTTACATTATGTTAATGTAGGACTAGGTATTTACGTTGTGTTAATGTAGGACTAGATATTTACATAATTACATTGTGTTAATGAATAGATGTTTTACAAATTGTTAATTAATGTAGTACTGGATGCTTACATAGTGTTAATTAATGTAAGTGTTGATAATTACATAATGTTAATGAATGCAGGACTAGATGCTTACATAGTGTTAATTAATGTAAGTGTTGATAATTACATAATGTTAATTAATGTAGGTGTTGATGATTACATAATGTTAATGAATGCAGGACTAGATGCTTACATAGTGTTAATTAATGT